>PNEQ01008849.1:0-21365 GCA_003012365.1 Medauroidea extradentata | reverse complement strand
GCTAGCGATGTGATTTACACTTCAGTTGGATGCTTATACAAATGTCTAAGATGTAAATTTAAAATATTTCGAAATTCGACACCCAAAAGGGTGAAAAAGCACAAAATTTGTTTTCCATCAACCCACGATATCTATCTAACCAGAAGCGATATTGAGGTGTTGTTCGCGTCAGAGTGATGCTTACGTAAATATTTAAAAACATATGTATGTACTATTTTTTCTTTATAAGAAACGTAATTATTAAGAATAAAACTTAGTTGATCAATAATCAAGGCAGACGATCCGAAAAGCCGGAACGAGCAGCGAGAAACAACTTATACAGGAGTTTCACTACAGTAACCTATCGAGAAGTTGTGTTGTACAACCTCTATGAGCCCAGGACACAGATATTTATTTTTTAATAAATTTTACTTTCATGAATTATTTTGACGTTACGTGACGAAGTTGTTTGTTACTCAGGTCTAAATTCCGGGAGGTTCTGGGCTCGAATTCCGTTAAAAGTTGCGTGTGAAAGTTCAATGCTGACACACAAAAACTACAAAGCAGATCGAATTAGTGCAATTTACATGTAGTCTTTAAAAGGGGTAAAATTTTAGTTCGCTTTCCACTTAGGTTCCTCTACAATATCAGCTGATATATCGTCGGTATACTGCCAACAGTGATTAAGTCATAAATGCAATTTCGTTTAAAAACAGTATTACGTTGTAGATATTAACAAAAATTTGGTGAGTAACTATACTGTGACACAACAGTACGAAACGACGAATAGACTTTAAACTTGGGCAATTGTTCGCGAAAAACATATACATATTCCTAGCATTTTTATAATTTTATCTCATTTTTACTTTGTCACTTTTGGCAGTAAACCGACGATATATCATCTCACTAAGCTCAGGTTTGGTGCACCAAATACGTTTCCGCGAAACCTTTACCCTCTGAAACTTTGTAATGTCAATAAAGTTAAAGTTAATATTTTGAAAATATATAATTGAGGGCACCGTCACCAAAGGTTGTGCACAGGGTAAACATATGTATTTCATTCGATTAACCTGTTACCTTAGGTGTCTGTAATTACCCCAGAACGTCAAATTGGCAGGGCTATAAATAAGGCCCAGGCGAAGTCGCTGTTAGTGGCAGGGACAAACTTAAGACTGCTTTTCGTGTGGACAGCTATAGCTACTTATCCTGCTGCAGAGTTAGTTCAACTAGCCGCTTGGACATTCTAACACTTGATGACTGAAGTACCAATCTTGTGTACAAAGAGGTTTTTAAATTAAAGTAAATATTATCGGTTACGAATAATACTCGCGAGCAAAGCCGCGGGGACTGCTAGTTAACCATATATATAGAAGGTGTTTGGTAATATTTACTGGAATATTATGTTCATATCCCTTAAAAGTCTGAAAATGGACAACTGAGATTTAAAAAAAAACCATCTACCAGTTGTTAAAGAACCAGACAACACTTGTAAAGAATCAAATTAAAGTGAATTGGAAATGTGTAAGGAAAGACTATGGCTCATCATCTTCTGCTATTCAATGTTTATGTGAAATGGAAATTGATGCTTTTCTTCAGAGCGTCGCATATGTGAAGTTGTATTTTGTATAGTAGTAGCAGATACAAAGGAGTGATGCAGGGGGTGCCTCCTATGAAGCCCAAAAAGCCCTCTTTTGATTTGGAGAAAAAATGCGGGGTTGGTAAGGAAACCCATCTCCACGAGGGCCTATAAAATGGATAACGATTTGCAATGTAAAATACATTGAGCTATTGAGACGTATGTGACATCTCACATCACAACACTGAAAAAAAAATGCCACTATCTGACCTGTAAGCCACTCAGAATGCATTCGCTCGCTTGCAATCACACTTCGTGTTACTTAATGGTAACAAGAGAATACCAAGGAAACCCTGCAGATATGTTGGTTGTTGACAGACGTAGGCAAAGAGTCTCCTAACCGTGGCATAATAAGGTACACGACACTCATTCGGTCGCAAAACAATGTTTTTTTCCTACCCTAATGTGATGAGGTAATACAATTGAACAAGCTAAACAAGCATGGACAATGAAGTTATCCACTGGGTTTAACTGTAAAGTACTCATGAGGCGTGTTGGAAGATATTTAAATGTGAAATGAAAATGTGGAAGCGCCAGTCTTCTGCACGATGAACTTCGTTCGGGGCACGAGGCGAATACTGAAAATAGGTTGGTTGAACAAAGGTTAAGGTTCTCGATAACGCACCACGGGAGTATGTCTGCTTACTATGCCCGCTGGATGGGGACTGCCTTTTCGCTGGTGCGAGGGAGGGAAAGTGAAAATTTCCCAGTGTGATGCTGAGATGAAATAAGTACACAATTGTTCCTGTTGATGATACAAAAGATACACATGACTTTTCATAATGAATCGATTCTTTCAATTTTCATTAATAATTACCAATAACATACATGAAATACACAATTCAGTTGTTTGATTAAACTTATTACCCGGAAAGTGTTTACTGTTTGTGTGTCTGAATAGTGAATCTGCTGCAATAACATTGAACACTTCCACTGAGAGTCTGTCTTGATAAAATTGCATTTTGTCAAATATTATGGTGTTTCTGATTGATAAAATGGGGAAAATTCCTATTTTTATTATATTTTTATTTAAAAGTGCATTTAATTTAATAAACAACGGTACCATACTTTCTCTCATAGCATCTTTGTAACTCCATAAAAACTTAAATAAAATGTGCTGTTTGTTTTGCGCGGCACAAACATGAACCGCCATGTTGATGTCCCTGTGACATCACGATACTGTACATTTGAATGTACGTAACACACAAACGACATCAACGTACGTTCAAGTCGTGAAATTGTGTTAAATAAAGTATTTTATGCGGTAAAATCGAGTATAGGATAGCTTGAACTCCGAAGCTTATAAATGTGGATAGTAGTTCGTTTGCGCAGCAATAAAATGCAATTCACTCGGAATAATACCTTAACTTCAGCGCCGTCTGATAAATCAAGGCGGAACTGCATAGTTTAAGCTTCAAGAAGATACCTAATAATCTGCTATTAACGACAATTATACAGTATACGTATGTAATGCTGTATGTTATACATGACACTGTTAGTATAAAATAAATAATTTTTTAAAGTTATAAAATGCGGTCAAAAGCGTGCATTTTGCGACGAAATCTCTGCAGCTGTAGTATTTTGGCTGTTCCACTGGCTGTGGCAACGTCATTAGCCTATAGGCGAATTCACGGTACCCTGATTCTGCTGTCAACTTTGACATTCTGGCTACCAGTAGGTCGCAGAACCTTCTGAAATAAGATGTTTTCTCTAGTGCAGTTCAAGTGTAGGGTAATTACTGATCAACTTGTTAGTTAGGAGAAATGCACTTTACGACAATTCAAACAATATAAAAATAAATATTTGGCCAAAAATGTAAATACAAGTATGCCTGAGAAAAGAACACTCTCTGGTATAAGTGCATTATAAAAAAGATTTAAGACGTAGCATATTTTACGAATGCTTACTAAACTAATGAATTATGGGATTAGTTTTTATTATGTGTACAGTACATGATAAAATAATTTTCTGTGAAGTAGTTCTACACTGGTGACTGAAGAAGTCCTGAAGTAAATACAGCAGCTGTCGGTGCAGTGAGGATCCCTAGTCATAGTCCCGCGAGGGCACGTGGTGCTGCACGACGACGGAGATGGTCCCGGGGCGAGTGCCGGAGCGTTTCCTGCCCAAGTCCACCGAAGAGCCACAGGGACTGTCCAGCGCTCGCAGCAGACGGCTGCTGGTCGACGGCAACAGCCCGTCGCCCTTCAGGTCCAGCTTGCCAGTCAGCTTCGCACGTGTCACCTGCACTCGTCGCGCCGACACCACGGGTGGCTCTGTTGAGAATCCTGTCGGTGGCCGCGACAGCTGCCACACCTGCGCACTCGTCAGTACAGTGGTAAAACACTGAAATTGAGGTCGCAAATGTTAAAAGGGCACTTAAAATCACGTGTCCTTACAAGGGCGCAGCCAGGGGGGGTTCTGGGTGTCCAAACACCCCGAAAATAAAATAAAACTTATGCATCGTTAAAAATATTATAATGTTGGACAAAAATTTATGTAATTTAAATCCAATGTTTTGATTCCAAACCTGCTTAAATAGCACCAGTTTGTACCCTAAAATCTAAATTTTCCCGGAGGAGAACCCCGGACCCCCGCCAGAGAACAGGGTGCAAATGGACACCCCCCCCGAAAATAAATCCAGGCTGCGCCCTTGGTCCTTACAAAGCAGAATAGTTTTTTTAGCTACGCGTATATTGAACTATATTTCTAAATTTTTACATAGAGATATTTTGAAAACTGAGATTGGTATACCAGTATATAGCTTAAGAGTGAGATGTGTGCTGCAAGATAACGTGTCCATTTTAAAGGCACTTTCACATAAGGAAATATTTTTTGAATTCCATAACAATTCATGAAATTTGGCTCAATTAACATAGAATGGATCATTTCAAAAGTTATCACACAACTTGTAAACAAATTACGCATAAAATAAATACTGCAGTTATTTTACAAATATCTACTAACGTGCACGACACAAACATATTAGGTTAAAACAATACAAAGTTTATCATTATTTTCGTATGTAAAAATAAATTATGTTTGTATTTATTTTTAAAGTCGCTTAATTCGCTTACAGAACACAAATATTAGGGTATTTGAATTTATAATGGCAGGAAAAAAACCTCTTTTCTGATTTTAATTATTTTCATTCAAGAAAATTTCAAACATGTTCGAAACGAAAATCTTTGACGATATTCAACACATTCAATGGACACCATTAGTATGACGTGACACATCGATGCTGGTTCCAAACAAATATATTCTCGGCACATGTTAAAGAATGGTCTAATTTTACATCCCTAAGACATTTAGGAGAGATTCTATTGTTTTTTCGAAATAAGTAAATTCATTGAAGCTGTAAACATAGCCTAATAGATAAAATTTCACCATACTCGGAGTTATTTATGTGTAAGTAGCGACGAGGTTACTTAACCTAAATGTAAACTTGCATGTTTGTTCTCGTTTGAATAGCGCAATTTATATGCGATTCAAAGATGAGCAATTACAAAAAGAATTAATTATGTCAACTGGTAACTAATGACTACATTTATATTTTAATACTAAACTTTCAAAACAAACATTTGTTTGCAACCAACCAGTGCTCTCCTGTGACGTCACAACTAATGGTGTCCATTAACTGAAATACAAAATGGCCACGGTTATGACATCAGCATGGCGTCACACTGCATTCAGTAAGTAGAATTAAATAAATTTGATAGAAAATTGAAACAAAATTGGATTGTTTGAAAGGGCCGTAAGCAGAATATAGATGCGTCATATTTTCAACTATGCTCTCTAGTACTTCCATAGATATATTTTTAAATCTGAGGAATGCTACACAATTTTTGTTTCAAACAAAATATGGACTGATTTTGTTTATATTTTCATTATTGAATTGCATACTATATCTACACAAAAAAGGCATGAAAACATACGTTGCTCTTAATGCTAGTAATAAAGGATCCTTTTATTAATAAGAACATGTACAGCATTTGTAAGTATATTTTAAATAAACGACATTGCTGCCGATTTCAACACACAGATTTTTGACAACTTCATTGCTAGTTTGCTAATTTAAACAAAACCATTTATGTTCCATTGTTATGTTGACCGCCTGAACTGCCTTCGAAGGAAGCCAAGTTCCATTCCGGTTCCAGCCATATTGTTATCAGTTTGAATGTGGTCTTTTTAAATCACACTAGGAGAATGCTGGATTGGTTTCGTGCTGTAGGTCTTTGCAAAGTACTTCACTGAGTCCTGTATATCCAAGGTTATGTAAAGTTTTAACATTTTTGAAGACCGTTATACATGCCTAATTTAATTACCTTTTTTATGCTTGACACTACAGTGAACCATATGTCTCATTTTCATGATAGGGGCACTACATTTCATCTTGCATTGTGACTATCATTGTACAATGTAATCAGTACTCTTTATTGTACCCAGAACTATGAAAATTGTGTGAAAAATTGTGACGTGCTTAAGAGGTTGGTAACAGATTATAGAGCAGTTGTTCTGGAAACGACTGCTCGGATAGCTCACACAGGTCACAGGTTGGGTAAGGAAACATGTAAATATACCATATAGATGCTGTACATGGTGTGGGTAGGGTATTAGTTCAATAATTACATAGTCGTTTGCCGACGACCCAGACTCCGTGTCAACATCGTCCTATTTGGGAGTGTAGCTCCTCCACACGACCCGGTCAGCATAGGGCTCACCGGTGCTGGCTGGTGTGTCGAAACGGACAAGGGCCTATGCATGTGATGGTGTTATGCACCAAGTGAATACAGTACCTAGTCACCATATACTCAAGAGTGTCATTGTGTTACAGTGATTAGGCCACTCTGCTCTCATAACGATAACAGTGTCTTGATTCCAAGTGTGGGGTCGCTCCCGAACCTTGCATGTGCAGAATATAATGGACGTTGCTGTTGGAGTACAGGTTTACTTTGACCGTTTCCCTCGCCGCTGCAGTTTGCCTCTGCTTCATACTTCTGCACATCATCCTCCAAGCACTAAAGTCTACTAAGTGCTCGCTAATTTCTACAGCCGATGTCAGTCGATCAACATTTTATAATGGACTGAGCCAAATCAATAAAAAGTTCGAATTTGTTTTGGCTCGACCTTATCCACGATGTTCGCAAGGATTGTTACTCGTGTCTAACAACTTAAATGTCTTAAGTTACGAATTATTAAGAGGCAAATTATAAGTTGAGAGTTTTGATAAATATCAAGAAAGATGCCAATCTCTGCTCAAAAATATATGCTTAGAGAATCTTTCAAGTGCCTGATTATCTTGAAATAAAGTCTAGGGTTTTTCTCTACAACTATAATTGCAAACACCCTTAACATTGATGACATTTTTTAAAAATAATTATTCTCATCGGTACCAATAGTATTATTTTTTGTTGCACAATATAAATGCTACAGTGATTGACTACCCGCAATGTTTGGTTTGTTTTGCAACATAAATAATGAATTAATATTTCTAATTGTTATTGCTAATTAAGTCAATAGTTCGGTGTTTGACAAGTGTATTACACATACCTAATAGTCAATGAATTATCATCGTAAATGAACTACCATCAGCAAAGATCGCAACAGTCACCACATCCTGACAATAAAAAATAAAGAAATTGTTTTAAAGCTAGTATCTGTCATTAATGTTCACAGGATTTGTCACTTTCCTACGACATCAACTTACTGGCACAATGCAACAATCTAGGATCATTCCGAATGCTGATACAGTGACGAACATGATGCCACACAACTCGCTATTGATCCACATATCCCAGTAATGATGCATCACCAAATGCCAATGTCTTGCAGTGTTAACAACAGCCTATTTATAGGATAGTTAGTTCACAGTCTGGCCTAGACATAGTGCAAGATGTTACAGATTGTTGAAGTGTGTCCAGCACCAATATCAATATGGCATTATGAGATGACGTAATGGTATTCTGTAAATAATTCCATATAATGTGTTTATCTCTAATTGGTAAGTTTTGCCTTGATTAAATAGAAACACACATAAATTGTTAGGTGCCTTCAGGTGGCAAATTGTTATAACACCTAGGCTAGCTACTTTGATGTCGGGCTATCCTATATGCCTGAACATCATATGATGTATCCACTAAGTTTCTTGCAGACACACTATGTCGAGTTCCTACTTTATTTAGTGCTTGTGAAGCTTTCAAATGTATCTAGAAAGCATGTTAAGTGTTTGGTGACATTGCTCACAGCCCTGAAAGACTTTATCGCGATTTGCTTGTAATGCCGTACAACAATTTCTGTATACTCATGAGCAGCTGAATTAGGCTCTTATCAATTTGTAGCAGAGGTATTTTGGTCTCTCCAATATAACATAAATATTAGTAGTAAATATTTTAGAGAGTTAATTTTTGTGTTATGAATATCTCTAAGTCTGGTATTAATTTGTGGCAAGAACATTACAAAACATGTAATGCATGATGCAGTTGTTACGAATATAAACTAATTAAAACTCAATTAGTTACGTTTGGGTAAACTTACTTGGGCGGCCATCTTGAGAGATTTGGCAGTTGACACCTTGTCGAGCTCTGAGGCACGGACAAGACACATGTTCGGACTGCAAGCTTTCCCATCGGGGTGACCCGGAAAGCGCTGAAACGAAAATAATGTCGCCTTAATGTGATATCACAAACATTTCTATTGCAGCATTACTGTTTGCAAGTAGGTCAAGGTGTTTGAGAAAATTACACTTATGTGGATTCTGGCTTATCGTTTTGTTACCCGCCAGTTGGTATATTTTTATTCTTGTTTCGTAACTTCAGAAGTCAAATTTAAAGTGAATTCTAATTTCAGAAATGAAACACGGCCAATTAACTTAGTGCGCACGAGAGACGGCTCACGAGTGTGCATCTATCGTCCGCCCTTTCTTCCAAGAGACTATCGCGTTTGGAATTTACAAAATATTATTTAAAAACGTCGTGACCCAAGACGCACAGTTGCCAGACCAAACCTCGTCTCTCGGACTAGCTGGTTAGGCGAAGCACTCTCTGTGCTGTGTACTCGCGACACGTGGTCCGGTCGCCTCCGTGGCCAGGGATGTTAGACGGTAACTTCAAAATCCTGGTACTGACACCACAAAAAAGCTGGTACTTTAAACGAAAACCTGGTACATAGTAAAAAAAATTCGCAAGTGCTTACAGGCATGAAAAAATATGAAGTACTAAAACATGCCTTAAGTATTTTAAGAGAAAAAATGTATTGAAAATGTTTAAAGAATACTCTTAATTAACAGAAAATCAGATGTTCGGTCCACCAAAGCTTGAATGATGCAATAACTTGTAATAACTACATGCACAGATTCACGCTCTGAATTCAGAAGAATTATCGTGCCAAAAAAATTTTTGTTTGGAAAGGTTGTGCTGAAAATACTGTTTAATGATGGATTTTAATACAATCAAATGCAAAATTCTGAAATCGTGGTACTTTTGCGTACCAGGACGAAAGTGTCCTGGTACATGGTACAGCACCCTGAAAACTGGTACGTGTACCAGGATCCTGGTACGTCTAACATCCCACGTCCGTGGCTTCCTACCGAGTGTCTCTTGAACGCTTACCTATGGCCGCACCGGCCAGCAACCCCCGCCTATAGACTCCCTTGGCCAATCACAGCCCAGCTCGCAGACAATGGCTGCCACCGGTCACCGTCTCCCGCGCCGCGTTTATTATTTTCAGTTTTCTTTTACTCATGACAAATACTTATAAATACATACATTACAATTACGATATCCAATTGAACAAATACAAACATTTTTCATATTAAACATAAATATTCTTATGACGATTTTTAGCATCTTACAATTTGCAGACGATTTTAGACAATATCAAATATTCATTAGATTAAATAATGTTGAAGAATATTCCTTGCTTGCTATCAAAATGTCAGTTTTACACTAGAAAAGCTATGCACATAGAATAAGACACAATTACAACATAAATACTTCAAGAAAAGTTTGTTTGCTACATGGTTATGAGGCAGAATATTTTAGAAGACAGCTCTGAGCAACCTTAAATAAAAAAAACATATGTGTGTAGTTTTACTTCCAGCAAAAATATTTTGGGAAAAAGAAGAAAACCATGTAATGAGTGACTCAACTCTTATTTATTCATTACGTACATGAAATGCTTATATTGAAAATAGCACCTCATCGTGTAGGCCTACTACTGAATTTAGAGGTCGTGGGCGGACAAGGAAAAACCCTTTAAGTCCATAAAATAAAATTATGAGATAATTTGATTTTTTTATTCGTATAGGTTTGTAAAATATTGTATAATGTATATTGTACTGAAAGTTGTTTAATCTAATTAACAAAATGGTTTCCTTGTCAAGAAACACACAAAACTGGACCTGTGACAAAGGAATATCTAATTTTTCTATCAAGCTGTACTTAGTGGGTTTTCCTTGTACGCACACGAGGTATAGTTTACTGATGAAAAATGTGTCTATAGATGTTAGAAGTATTCCAATATAATTTTTTTCTTTAGGTTATTATAGGTTAGTTTAGGTTAAGTAAAACAATTTTACCAAATGAGATCAGGTTAGATTACCTGACTTATTCAAAAATAATCTAACCTAACCTAGTATAACTTAACCTTACCTAACAATTTTTATGCATGATTACGTCTAATGTCTCTACGAACATTTTTCAACAATAAACTATACCTCTAAAATAAATAGTTGGGCTGGTACACGATGAGTAGCTGTTCTTAATATTTATCCCCGAGATTTAAGAAGCAGAGCTTATTGTCAGCAACATTTTCCAAGAATCGGTGTATGACATTTTGTCTTCAATTATCACAGCAATTGACCAGGGGATGTTCGTTTACTAACTTTTTAAGTTTCATCATGTTGACCGAGCTTAAGATTGTTGTAATTATGTTAATGTTCATAAGTCCAATTGTTAAATTGCAAGTATAAATTCAGCTTAAAGAAAAATCATTAATTCATCTTTATTACCTGCATTATGCCCAATTAAATTAATGCGATGGTTCGGAAATAACATTAAAAAATTAAATAGCCTATTTTATACTAGGAACTTCAATTTCTTATAAAAAGAAACAAATACATGTGAATCAATTATTTTTAAATTTTAATTATCAAACAAATAACCGAAAGAGCAAGTCTGTTTTCTTAACAAAGTGAAAAGTATTGTTGGATATAAGCCATTGCTATATAATGTGACATAAAATACACAGTTACATAAAAGTGACAGCAAGATGAAATGCGACATGTTTATATACAGCTTTGTTGCAATCGGCCTCGCTTTTTGCTCCTCCGATTTTGTAATGGCACGAGGTCAAAATGACATAGGTCAAAGAGAGCATGTTGCTTATGGAATGTCAAGAGCTCTCATAATGATAATATGAACAAAAAAGTTCATAAATAAACGAAAACATAATTTTTTATTTAATGCAGGCACATGTTACAGGTTCAGAAATTACTGCCATCCAAGCTAAAATATTTTAGCATATTTTATGTTCTTCAAAACGCACGAAACTGAACAGTTATAGTAAAATACAAGTATTTAAGGTGGGTTCACAATTCATAGCATAACAGTAGGCATAGAACGTAGGTCATTCGCACAAGAACTTACCGCTATGTTTTCAAACGTACTTATTTAAACTAATTAGTTGTCGTGTGCATAGAAACGCTGACATATAAAAATGGTAATATTTTATTTCTTGTGCGAGCACATGAGACAGCAACCAATCAGAGCAGAGGATTTACTGATTGATTTTAATGTTAGAAACTATGTTTCTATATTGTAAATAATGTTTTAGACTGTGCAGTCAATTGGGACTTTATTTTCATATGGTTCAGGCCATGCTAATTTCGGTTTTCCATGACTTTCCGAAATCACTCCTGGTGAATGATGGGATGGTTACTTAACAAAGGCAATGGCCGACTCCTCACCCAGTTCCTGCCATTGTACCAACGATTGCATTTCAATTGATAACAAATCTACATTCAAAACTAAATCTTTCCAAAGAGATATGTGTTGATGGTGAAAAAACAACACTTCTATCGAAAAAAAAAACTTCGTATTGCTTTTCTACTTCATGCACAATCCTACGATATTTAGTTTTCTGTGGCAGCAAATACATTAAAGGCTAATAAAGGAGTAGGAGGCGATATTTTGGCGACAGCAAAAAATCTAATTAACACATGCTATTTATTCAGCCTATTTAATATGCTAAAAAAAAAAAAATATATATCCAGTACACACTACCTATACATAATTCGGTACAGAACTCCGTACCAAATCCTGTACAAACAGTTCTGCGACAGCGTGTACCGCAACTAGGCTGGAGTTCCATACCTAATTTCACAGATATAGCCCGTCCTATTTTGCATCGTAGTGTATGACTATGCGCATGCGTAATGCACACTCACAGTAATGGCTCATACGAAGTTCGCAACCATGGTTGCCAATGATATTTGAATTCTTGTTTCCTGCTAAACACACGACTGAGAGATTCATCAAAACCTAAATACTACAAAATAGATTAACTTATTGGGAAATCACACGTGTGTATTATTTGTGAAACAGTTTCAGGGAATACTACAGTAGTAGATAGAAAATGGCGATTCAGGCACAGGGGTGTACGGTGTAGGATGTCCCAGCGGCCATCTTGTATCCATATGCCATCTTGTGTCCATCCACCATTTTGTTTACCTACTACATTCCGTCTGTAATTTGTTGTCGGGAACACTTCAGGCACCCTCGGCAATGTTCGGCTCGATCTTGTAGGCACTGCTACTTGGTTCTCGAGTTGGCTTCCAGAGGTACTGCTGTCGCTGCCATCTTGTAGTTCCCAAGTTGGCTGCTAAGTGTGCTACTGCTGTCGCCACCATCTTTTAATTCTCGAGTTGGCCACCAGTTAATCGACTTGGTCGATTAGTCAAGTATTTGATTTTTGTGTCGCCTACTATGCAGCGCTAGTGTCGCGCTGAATGTAAGGGTCACTTGTCATGCAGTTTATGCAGAGATGTCACCTATATATATTTTAAATTTTAATGAGTGTAAGTTAATAAATCCTTTGGTGGTGCGGACTTAAGGTATCGTATAAGATTCTATCACATACTCTCCCTCACTATTTGTCACATAGACTTTGCTATTTTTGTGCCCAGAAAATACAATTTGCTACCAGAAAGCTTACAGCACACAGTAAAAGAAGTCTACTTACGTTTCCGTTGAAATATATTCCTTTCGCTTATGTCTCTAACAGCATTGAAAACAATACTTACTTGTCGAGACTCTTGTAAAAGTTGAACAGTTGCTATGTCTTAAATATTTTAGAGTTCGCCACATAACAAAGTCTTGACCTCGGTAGATACGATCAGTTGCGCAGAAAATGTCTTTGACAATCGATTTACAAGACAGCAATACTATATTTCCTATAGTTCGTAATTCAATTAAAAAATATACATTACTTAATTATTCCGGTCTACAAGACATAAAGGGAGCCAAATTCAATACAATTAACTTTGTAACCAGACAAGTACTTAACAGTTGAAACGTAAACAAATCTGGCATTTGTTGCAGTAGTACAATTGACACATATTATTGTTATCTCCTTCCACCTACAACACTTCGAAGTGAAAAGGAGAAATTCTTAACAGTAAAGTGATGCAGAATACCTGTACCTAACTCATTACTTGTTGACAATGTAATCCCGTACAGGTAAAGAAACCAAAAATATTATGCAAAGAAATCTCTGAATTGTAACCAAATACAGAATACTAAATGCTAGAAAATCATAAATGAAAACACTCAGGATAGTAACAGTAAACTAAGACATATATTCACATGGAGGTTCGTCAGTATGTTAGATTACGAATATGATAATCATTCTGTCCCAATTTGCACTACGGTCAACAATACGATCATGTAGTCAGCCAGTTTTACGTAATGATTTCAGAGTGTTACAAAAGTTCTAAAAGTGAGGTATACAATTTAGATGCAATATTGAGGTCTAAAAAGTAAGGTCTAATATTGAGGTATAGAATTAGAAGTCTAAAATTGAGGCCTATGAGTGAGGTCTAAAAGCGAGGTATAAAATTGAGGTCTAAAATTGAGGTTTAAAAATTAGGTATAAAAATTCTGTCTAAAATTAAGGTCTAAAAGTGAGCTGAATGTTACTGACCACCTAATTATACAATAACAGCGCATATATATAAATTAAAAGTTGACATATATTAGCCTGAAATAGTATCTAGAATGGTAGTAACCTGAATTGAAACCAGACTCACGAATGAGTGACGAAAAATTCACAAAGGTTAGCAGAGGAGATGCAACCGATTTACCAAGATCGCGAACAAATCGCGAAGAGTCTTTAAAGGAGTCAAAGGAGTCTCCGAAAGAGTCAAAGGAGTTTCGAAGGCGTCTTCGAAGGAGTCAAAGGAGTCACGAAGGATTCAAAGGAGTCTTCAAAAGTGTCAAAGGAGTTACGAAGGAGTCAAAGGTGTATTCAAAGGAGTCTTCAAAGGAGTCACGAAAGAGTCAGCGAAGAAGTCGCGAAGGTATGCGAAGGAGTCGCGAAGGTATGCGAAGGTGGGCGAATGAGTCGCGAAAGAGTCGCGAAAGTTTGGGCAGAAGTCGCGAAGGTTTGCAAAAAATTCGCAAAGAGTCGTGAATGCATCGAGAAGGGATTGATTTTAAGGCAAATAATAAAAAATTACTTTGGCAGGCACTATGTACATAATTATATATTTTTTAAAATAAAAATATGTCACTTTATTAGACCTAGCACAAACTGTACGGTTGTGAAAGTGTTGGTTCTTTCCTGACACAGTGCAGCAGCGAGGTAAAGCAAGGTAGTGCATATGATGGGCTTTGAGAGTATTCTTGTAAGAACTGGGTGTGTGTGTGTTTTTGTACATTGGAAACATGTATGTAGGTAAACTAGACCCGGCTGATGGCTATATCATGTGACGATGCCATCTGGAAGTGCTTGCTCTTCACTTCCCATCAAATACATAGTGTCGTGTAACATCGCACCATGTAGCTTCTCTCTGACTTTGACAAGGTTAGACAACTGCCTCGCGCTCTTGTGTGCATGCTTACAGCTTCCTACATTATATATGTATGTACTGTTAAAAAAAATACCCATTACAAGAACTATGTCTATTTTATTGCTAGATTTTTTTAATTTTTACAAAACAAATTGTGCATATTTATTGAAAAAATTTCATTAAAACAATATGTGTTATATTAGCAATGTTAAGTATGAAAATATAACTCCCCAACTGGAAAGAACTCAATAATTGCACTAAATAAAAAATAATTAAACTTAGGAAAAACTAATAATTCAATATGCAAAAATAAGAAACGAATTTTTTTAACAACAATAATAATAGTAATAATGATAAATAAATTATATATCTATAAATCAATACATACTTGTAAGGTTATCATTTTCGGCAATTACATTAAGTTTAACAGATTCTTTATTCGTAACGTCTTATGTCAAAACTATTATTTCCTAGTACGTTTATCTAGAAAAAAATTTATACCTGGGTTGAAGTATGTGAAAATAGTCTATATGCTATTATACATTCGTTACCTGCATTCTGTATTATTGACATTTGTTTTACATTTAAAACCCCTCAGCGTCTCCTCGCTCTGTTTTCAAGGATCGTGTCACATTTTTGTTCAAAATGTTCGTTTGGCCTGGTATTATACAAAGCATAACTGCTGGCATCTAGCGATTTTTTTTATAGTTGCGGGTATGTTACACTAGTTGCTCCCAGTAGATGCTGCCATTAAGCGGTGAAACAAGGAACTGTTTCCGCGATCAACTGGCAAGAGCAGAGTCAGACCTGAGCACTTAAGGGCTTGGGCCCGAGTTTATTGGCTTTCGAGAGAATTATTTTTTTAAAATCCATACGAGAGTCAATATCGTAAAATTGATTCGTAACTTTGTTGCAAATTGGTTTTACTATGCAATGTAATTTTTTGAGACAAACTGTATGATGAGTATAGCTAATTTATCAATTAAAAGAAAATTTCGTTAATTAACTAATTATCAACTATTTAGCAGTCTTCTGATTCGACAAAATTAGAGTACGCAGTTTAAATAAGTCATAACAAAGTTACGAAGCGATTTTACGATATCGGCTCCCATTTATGTTTTAAAAAATAATTGACATTAAATGCGAAGAAACTCGGGTCCATGCCCTTAAGAGGTGATGACATTTTGTCGTGCGCATGCGCCGAGAGGCCAAGAAGGGAGGCCGAGAGATGATCACAGCTCTGTTATGCACAGCACTGTGTTGCAACATCGCAGCTTTACAGGATAAAAAACTCCATACGTCTGTGACCGGCGAGACCAACCTTTCACACTGTACTGGCGCTACAAAACACAAAATAATGTTTTAAATATTTAAAAAAAATGCATCAGAGAAAACTGGGCGTGCACTTACATGCCAGCCACTACTGGTTTTGAGTGATGCAAGGTTCGGCGGTTCGGCGCTCTGCACCACCAAAGGATTTTTTAAAATACACACTTAAGAAATGAAAAAAAAATATATAAGGGCGATATCTCTGCCTAAATTGCACGACAAGTGACCCTTACATTCAGTGTGACACTAGTGCTGCCTAGTAGGTGACACAAGAATCAAATAATCGATTAATCGACCAAGTCGATTGACTGGTGGCTAACTCGAGAACTACAAGATGGCAGCGACAGCAGCACCTCTAGTATCTAACTCGAAAACCAAGTAGCAGCACCTGCAAGGTCGAGCCGAATGTTGCCGAGGGTGCCCGAAAAGCTCCCGACAACAAATGACAGATGAAATTTAGTAGGTAAACAAGATGGTGGATGGACACAAGATGGCGGATGGATACAAGATAGCCGCCGTGACGTCATCGGTGTCAAAAGGTCACGGTGCCAACACTCTCCACCCCTGTGTCTTAATCGCCATTTTTTATCTACTTACAGTTAAACTTCTATAGGTTGTAGCAATCAAACATCACAAATATATTTTTCTTCTTTATGTTGCGATAAAGCTTATTATGTAGTGATAGTGTGTACATAACACGTAAGTTTTGTTACATGATACTAGTATAAAATCGCTGTTGGTGTTTATGAACAGAAATAAGTAAGGAATTGAGTAGATAATTACGGATAGTTTCTATCGGGCTATATACCAGAATTATGAAGCAAAACTTCTGTGTTGTGTACACACGATCTTTATTTTCTAACATGCTTCGGTACATAAAGAAAAAGTATATATTTATCATGTTCGTTGCTATAATCCATAAAGTATATATGTAAAATTCCCGAAAACTATTTTACGATACAAGACATACGTGTAATTGCAAATTTAGTGAAACCAAATCTTACATTATTTGGGTTACGAAAACTCCGATGGGCATTTGTTCAGTAAGAAACCAGAATTTTATTTCTATTCAGATCACATTGGCAACCCTACTTGCATACTTCGCATGCGTGGTGGCTGAAACTGTGCTTTGCTCATGCGCACGAACATATACTACAATGAAAATAATACGGGCTATATCTGTGATATTAAGTACGGAATTCTGTCAGGAACCAACGTAGATGCGGTACACAATAGCTACGTGCTACCTGCACTGAATTTTGTACGGAATATTTTTACTGAATTATGGTTAATGTGTACTGGACGTAACAGTACTCGTTCTCAAACGATTTTTAATAGAACGAAAACTTCTTCTGTGGACCAAACATTCCTGCTGATACCCGGTACACAATATTCATAATTCAGCACCGAATTCCGTACCTAATTCAGTGCAAGTATCGATGTGACAGTGTGTATCGTTACTACGCCAGTTTCATACAGAAATCAGTACTTAATTTCATGGATAGAGCACGTCCAATTTTTCATCGTAATGTATGTTCACACGCATGTTGTTATGATTACCAAAAACCTCGCCTGGAGGACGGGCTAGAGACGACGGCAGTACAATCAGGTCAGGGGTTGCACAAGACAAGGGCCTCAGCGATTCTCTCCACGGGCACTGAAGTGTGGCAATGTAACACAATGCATCGGGGAAAACGGGTCTGTCTCCTTCAAGCCTTCCAGCCGTCACCACCTCGCCAGGATGGTCCTGGGTCGAGACCTACGACGTGCCGCCGTCTATCGATAGCCGACACAATAATCATCAGCCTCCAGCATCATGCTAACGGTGAGGTCTAAGGTATCCAAAGGGTCACCCATCATAGAGTAGAACAACGTAAATATTTAAACCGCCACTCCCCTCCTATCTAAATTGTGTAGTACAACCGTGTAGTATTTTGTAACTAAACATGTAGAGTAAAGCCACAGTAATTATATTAACATTTTTCATTTAACCGTAACCCTCACCCTTAAATTAACCACATAGGCCTAACTAGTTTCAGTATAAATAAACTATTTTTGACTTCAGCCACCCAACCACTATAAAACATGACTAAAACATATTAGTAAAAATAACGAATTTCACAACAATTCGCAATACTCACTTTCTGCGACCGAACATGTGAGGAGGTGAGTAACAAAACTCTCTTTTTCCAACGTAGATCGTTTTGAGTAAATTAAGAAAAACACGCTGCAAGAATATAAATACAAAAATTGTAATAAAAATATGTATTGGTCATTGATAAAAGTGTTCTTAAACTTATTCTTTAAGGAAATATAAATAATTTCATTATATATTCAGTTATTAATAAAAACGTGCGGGAGAAAGAGAGTTTTGTTGACAACTATATAAAATAGGCAGTTGTGTTGTCAAACTAAGTTGAATAGGACAGCACTGTATGTAAACCATTAGTGTATAGAGAGCCAGAATTACTGACTATTTAACAGTACTTGTACAGATTAATTTGGAACAATTAATATTTGACTTAACAATAATAATGTGTCCATGTTTGTACACTTTACTTTACAATAGTCTGTCCAGAGTGTCACAAAAATATACATTATTATTTAACAATAATCTTTCTAGAATAAATTTGTTTTTAAACTATCAAGTCCTCAAGCTCTTCAACATTCTCTGAGTTGTCTATTGTCTATTTCTTATATTAGTTAAAGGAGAGTTTTGATTTCAATTATACGAGAGTATACATGGCAGATGCTGGAAAAGGATAGTTATGGTCCACATATATGCAACCTTTAAAGGATAGTTTTATTGCACCTCTTTTGCTTGAAAAGGGTAGTTTTGTAGCCAACTTCAATTTTGTAATGGCTTTTTAGTCCAGTAAAACGAACTTCTGTTGCATACCACTTTCACAGTCAATGCAGAAAACTCAACAATACTTCACTGCTAACTAATTTTTTTCCCCCCAATTTTTGGAAAAGGAGAGTTTTGTTACCTCCTCATGTGAAGTACGCAAGTAGGGTTGCCAATGTGCTTTGAATAAAAATACAATTCTTATTAACTGCTGTTCACACGACCGTTGGTTGTTTCAGAACCTAATAAAATGTACTTTCACCAATTTGGCAATTACGTGCAAATCTTGCTATGAAAATAGTTTTCGGCAATTTTACTGTTGTAATTTATGGAGTACGACAACCAACTTCTCAAATATACGTTTCTCCTTTAAGCACCGAAATATAGAAGCAACCAGTGATAGTTTGTACACAACATAGATGTTTTGCTATATAATTCTGTATTTAAATCTCAGTTGGCGTTTGTGAACAGAATTAGGGTTAATTCTACTGCAGGTTAGAAAGATCAATGTTATAAGTTTGTCACAGGGAAAATTTCTGCCACTTGAGCGCTGGTATCGCTAGTGCACCAAACTGACCAATCACAGAGCTTTCCTGAATTTTAAGTTTTATTACATTTATAATTTAAAACGCGAAATCGGTTTATTTTCACTTTAAATTTTAATTAAATGACTAATATAATTTCAAAGTTTATTTAAATTTAATTTTTCTACGGTTTCGTATTTATCTGATCTCTTAGCGATTGAAGCGAAACTAGTGGCAGAAATGTTCCCTGTGCCAAGCTCTTCCGTAAGAAAACGTATTTTCTTTCTAACCTGTAGAAGAATTAATCTTAACAGAATTAAGTATGGAATTGAGTAGAGTATTAAAGATAGTGTGCACTTGGTGTTATACTTGCGCACCTGTTAACTGAAGGCTGAAACAACTGCCAAGTGTGTGTTTGTTTACTTTCGATTCGTTTTCAGTACGATCCGCGTTTCCACGACTATTGCTTCAGTTAATTGCACACTGTTTTTAAGAAAAAGAATGAATATATTCATAAATCCTATCAAAAACTAATCTGATAGGAAATTACAGTAGTTATATGATAATATATGTGCACATATATCGTGAATAATCATTAAGTGCAGCTGCGGGAAATTTCTATGGATTAATTTATTTCTGGCTAAGTGGCAGTCAGTCAAGATTTCAATTATGTTTTAACAAACGAAATTTCTGCACCGACTCATACCTTTCATTACATATACACGCATTATATGTACAATACATTATTCGATTAATAAAGTACTGATATTGTGGAATGTCCGGAAATATGAATGTGATAGTAACAAAATCCAACTTTACTGAGCAAGTAATCAAAAAGGTAACAAATTAGAAACTGTTTGAATTACTTACCTTAAACCTCCTCATGACGGTGTGTTGGGAGATTCAAAAATTATCTTCCGGTGGTAAAAAAAAATTCATCCCAATTTCGAAAGACCAGTTCATAGAAAAAATAAGGTGTTACTAGTTTGAGCTCTTGTTTATTTATGAGTCGCATAGGTAGGCAGGTAAAAAAAAAGTTGTGATTTGGTAAAGAAATGTTGATTCAATCTAGACCGTAGATCAGAGTAACATTAATAACTTAATAACTTTGAACTCAACGAGCTATATAGTAAACATAGAGCGCTAGTAGTAATTTGGTGGAAGATTTGTCTTGTTTACATCTCGCGTTTTAACATTTTTGCAATTATTTACATAAAATAATGTTAATAAGGTAAGCTGATATAGTATATACATGTTCCGTGTCCATAAATGCATTGGCATGTGTGGAACTGTTTATAAAAGTAGTCTGAAGAAATATATTGTGTATTATTGTTTTAGTGAACACATTCGAACAAAAACTATATTTCGTGCCCTACAAAATTTTAGAATCGTTGCAATGTGCATCTACATGTAAAAGATTGAAAAATTAAATGTTATTGTTGTAAAAAATGTGTTACAATACAGAATTACGTTCTCATTTTATCATCGATATAATACTCGCAATTCCGGTAACAACTTCACATTTTAAGCTAAGCCAAATACAAAAACAAGACAAATCTTCCACCAAATTACTACACTTGTGTCTAGGTACTTACACGATGAAGCCAGCTTCGGACGTTTCCGTAACTTTCATTCGGGTATGTCCGGTATCGCGACATCTCCTTGCCCCCCATCATTTCCACCCCTGTCCGGCACTCACCCCACCTCCTCTATACTAGCGTTAAAGCGCTAGACAGCTGTCGAATTTCGCCACGTCTCCTTGTTATACAACAAAATATAAAGTAAAACTGCTGGAAAAAATTTGAGATTTTTAAACAAACTATTTTCTACAAAACGTAATAATTTTATCATATTATCAGCAGAACGTAGTAAAACAAAAACTGCAAATGTTGAACATATTTCAAATTTTGAAACACGTTTTTACAAACTCGCTTTTTTGCCTGTTCGTCTATTCGGAAACAAAAAAAAAAAAAAAAAAAACAG
>PNEQ01008847.1:0-13059 GCA_003012365.1 Medauroidea extradentata | reverse complement strand
CACAGGGTTCAGGAACACGAGTGCGACTGATGAGGAGACTGGAAAAACCATGGGTATATAATTATAGGGTCGGTCCACTTATCCTGCTCAGCCAGTTGGAGACGGGCTGTCTCCTGATTGGTCGCGCAGCATAGATGGACTCTGATTGGTTGTGATGGGTTGAGTGTGTGTTTTTGTTTTGTGCTGTATTTGTTTAATTTTCTTTGACAGTCATTCAATTTTGCAATGGAGTACGTTCTAGAAACTGAATCTAGTCATGAAATCCCATTGCACAGTTCTTTCAAAGATCATACAAAAAATATCTTGAGCAAATGTGTTTTCTAGGTTTTACCTTGTAGTCCAAGAGCACAGGTTACAACAAGTTACCAATATAACTGATGCGCCTACTTTCCGCAAATTACGTGCAATTAACCTTGACTGTAATATAATTTACGTACATCTAGGAATATTTAGTAATAATATTATTTTTTTCATGTGGTAAAGGAAATACACAAAGGTTAAGTTAGCTCACTATGTAACGCAGTTTGATAAAATTCGGGAAAGATTTTCTGCTATGCCATTCTATCTAATGATAAAAAATGACTACCGTTTTAAAAAAATGTCCAAAGGGTAATGGAATACACAAAATTCCAGTCACACTAAGTTGAATATGCGTGCTAAAATTAATGAACTTCGGAAAAAATGTGCCATATTAGGCTAAAAATATAAAAATGGCCGGTATTATGAAATATTACTAAATACGATAAGTCAAGTCAGTATGCTAAGTAATATAAGTGCATTAAATTAAATAAAATTTTAAAAACGGTTTCTTCATATGTGTCCAACAATTTTAAGTATAAACTTATTACTGTCGTTTTAAACATTTTAATAGGAGCGGAACGATAAGTATAAAAAGTCAACTTACAAAGCTGAGAAGGTCTACCAAGATTACTAAAAATCGGAAAAAATTGTCAGTTATGTGAAACCTTAACAGGATGAAATGAGTACACAAAATTCAAGTCAACTTTCTAATTAGTATAAGCATACAAAATTTTGAACATTCAGAAAAATATTTCCTGATATTGACGCATTATGCAAATAATTAAAAATGGGCCGCCGTTTTAAAATATATGAACATAGGGTGAACGAAATACCCAACAGTTAAGTCAACTTACTATGTAGTATATGTATATAAAAATTAATTTCGGCCAAATTTTTTCCCAAATATGCCTTATTATACTAAAAATATGAAATGTTCACAATTACGAAAATATGAGAACATGAATAACAAAATACACAAATGCCAAGTCAGCTGAGTATCTAGTATATGTTTACTAAGTTTGATGAAATTGCAGAGAATTTTATCTTAGATAAGTCATATTTTACTAAAATTATAAAAATGGCTACTATTATGAAACTATAAACACACGATAAACGAAATTCACAAGTCAAGTCAATTTTGTGTGTAGTATATTTACACCAGTCTGAAGAAATTTAAAAGAAAAATTTTCCTCTGATATGTCATCTAATGCTAAAAATTTTGAAAACTTGAACATAGTATGAATGAAAACATGAAAGTAAAGTCAGTTTAATACGTGGTATAAATGTTATGTAATTCGGTAAAATATTTCATACTATGCTAATAATATAAAAATGGCCACAAATACGATAATTTAAACACAGGATGGACGAAATGCACAAATATCAAGTCAGCTTTGTATGTTGTATACGTGTACCAAGTTTGATGGAATTGTGAAAAATGTTTCCTAAGATATGTAACATTATGCTAAAAATATAAAAACGGCTGCCATTTTGTAAACATGACCATAATTTTATAGGATTACGTAAAAGAAAAGTCGGGTTTGTATGTTGTATGTGTGTACCGCACTTGAAGTAGTTTTAAAATATTTTTCCCAGATACGTCATACTATGCTACATAAATAAACATGGCCGCCATTTTTTAAACATGAAATAAGTATGATTGAAGGAAAAATGTTGCAATTACAGCCACTTTGAGAATATGAAAAGGACATAAATAAAATATACGAAAGTCAAGTCAGATTGCTAAATACTATATGTGTACACAATTTGATGAAATTCAGTCTACTGTTTCAATAGTTTTTAGGGGACATATGAACAAACGAGGTGTTCTCATAAGCCAACTTTTTGCTTCGGAAAGTAGGTTAACAATGGTACCCCGTTGAAAATTAAATTAAAGAACATATTAAAGGTTTCAAGTTATTACTAATATACTTCGCTTGATAAATAACCACGACGACACAATCGCAGGTATGGCCATGGTGATTAGTTCTTATCCAAGATGGCCGTTGTCATAATATAAACAAAGATTTTAGTCTCGGTTGCTATTCAGCAGATTTTATTTTCTGTGTGTTATTTCAAAGGCAATGTTACTGTCTAACAAAAACGATTACAACATTTATTGAAAAAGTAAGCTACTTGGTTTTAAACCAATATAAATATATAACCCACAATACATTTAGCTATGTACAATAAAACTTTGTGTGGGTCAAGTATGTACGTTGAACAAATATTCAAATAATATTTATCTTATGTAATTATATATCTCTACATATTAAACAAAATGCTCACTCACCCATCAACGTAAAGCTCAAACCGCTGGACCAAGAGACACGGAATTTTGTGGGGTCTTTCTCCTTACGCTATAGGCCCGCACTAAGAAGAGATGTTTTTAAAATTTTAAAACTAATGGGGTGAAAAGGAGTGAAATGTGTTTTTAATGACTCCTCTGTAGCGCTTAAATCACTTGAGACGTCGAGGTGATATCTGCTTTAGATTGATGACGACAAAATGCATTTTATTTAATTTTTACTTTATTGGACATTCTAAAATTAACGGGATGAAATTGTGTAAAACGTGTTTCAAATCAATCCGTGATAAATCTTAAACTGGTACATTCAAATTAGCTATGCTTCAGAATGAAGCCTACACATGCTACTAGAAAGGACTTGGCGGATTTTTTAAATTGAACCTCTGATTGCAATACATACATTTCAAAGCTTTAATTAATCCTCTGTATCTATTTAACCTGCTGAGCTATCGAGATGTTTTTTTTAAATAGGAATGAATATTACGAAAATACCTAAAAACACATTTCATGATATTTAATATGACATATGGAGTAAGTTATATGTAATAATAGTAACAATATTGACGGTAATTTTATTTCGTTTTGGATGTCACAGAAAGAGTTTTGAACCATTTAAAATTGTTTTTAATGATGATTAATGAGTTCTGAAACTATTTTGAACGTATTTACGTAATTTTAACGGCCCCGACGCAAGCATAATAAGATATGTTAGGATAATTCTAAGCCGAACACGAGTCGTAAAATTATACAAATTAATTATATTCAACTTTCTAATTACTTTATGTATTACATTTTGAATCGAAATTAGTCTTTATTATATGTTTGATGAATATTTTCACGGTAATTGTATTTACATGTTAAGAATGAAATGTTGTTCAATAAAGATTAGAATTTTTTAAGGAGGGGCTATTTGTAGTCCTTGCTGAAGTCTATATGAACCCTGGAGATTTCTGGTGGCTTTTAAAGAAGGCGTATGTGCGTAATTTTGATGCCATTTAAATTAAAAATATGAGGGCCCATCCTGATTGACAGGATTTATTTATTGCCACCAATTGTAGTTAATTTCCTAGGCCAGCCGGTCGTGTAAGAAGAGGGCCGATCTGTACAGCAAAAGAAGAATAAGTGATTTTGAGTGAACTTCAAGAAATAAAGAGGATTTTACTTAGCCATTTTGGATTCAGCTAAGTACAGCTTGTAAAGGCTTTTGGTTTGCACCAGACGAAACTTTCTATTCTAATAGCTAAAAAACCTAGACTGAAGTTATTTTTTTTATTTCAAACTAGTAAGATGGTTTTAGAAATTTTTTTGAGAATTATTTAAACTGAGACATTAATAATATATTTTTTACTAGTTTCCTAGATTCGTGAGTGTTAACTTTCCCTGGATCCAGAGGTCCTGAGTTTGTGTATATCTAAATTAGAGCATCCAGAAATTTAATTTTGCAAAACTTTTGCATAAGGACATATTAATCCCTGAGAACTTTATTTGATGTTATCAAGGTGTAAAGTAATTTTAATGCTGTTTTGTCCTGAGTGCAATGTTTTTGATTTTTGACTAACCAGTAAGAATTTCCTCGGTTATTTCTTGCCTTTATCAGTTCACCAATTACACTGATTATTTTGAATTGCAACATTTATTTTATTTACATTAATGTTTTGTGTGTAAAGTTTGCTTTCTAGAGTAGCAGTGTTGAGAATTTGGTCTATGTATGTTTGACACACACACTATCTCTCTCAATCGTATGTACACATGCCTTGTTTACACCTTCAGTACATTTGGACAGCAACCTACTGCACCAGACCACACTCAGTACCCTTCTCAGTGAGCGTGCCTGTACTATAATTTTAGCGAGCTTAACCTGTGCAAAAACAGGGATATTAAAACTTAACTTGAACTCGAAGGGGAGATATTAGAGTGTGTCAGCCCAACGTGGTTGACGAGTACAGCGAGGTACTTGTGAATCTAGTATTACTAGCGATTGTGTCTTTTAATTCGCATAAATAGAAGGAGATCAGCTGAGTATTGCTTGCGAAGTTCCATGGCGGAGGACCACATATTATTTAGGGAACAATAAAACCTGATCGACTTGCAGGAGGAATCACAGAGTGAAGCAGAAATAGGAGGGGCAGGAGACCAGGCCACTGAGGAAAGTAGGGAGGAAAGGCTACTTGAACCCCAGATTTGTAGTCCTTCTGCAACCGCTTCCCAGATTACCACTGCTAGTAGAGAACTTACCCCGCAAAGACCTATGACTGTAGAGGACTTAGCCTCTATGATAGGCAATTTGACTTTAACACAAAACAATCTACAAAGACAGCTGACTGAAAAGCTGAAAGCTACTAAAAATCTGCTACAGTCTCAGCTGGAACTAACTCAACATCATCTATATCAAAAGCTGGAAGTCACTCAAGATCAGCTGCAGTCCCGGCTGGAACGTATTCAGCACCAGCTTAGTGTCAAACTGGAAGCTCAGATTGAGCAGATTTCTCAGGTGGCGACTCGAGAGGACTTAAAGGTTCATAACGAGCGACTGACAGTATACATTTACCAGCAAGTGACACAACTGCAAAGTAGGACAAAGGCGTTAGTAGCCACTCATGCTTCCAAATTAATCGAGGTACAGCTTGAAGTTTGGTCTACCAGAGAGGAGGTAGCTGTACAGCTAGCCGACTTTGAACAGAGGGTCCATGCGTTGGAGCAACAGACCAGTGCCAACACGACAGATAAGAGAGAATGTGTTCTAAGAAAATTGACCGGTTATTGGGAAACTACGACAGGCATATAGATTCCAAAATAGCACATGTCGTGAAGATAGCTAGTGATACGAAGGCCAACAGCCTTACCAGAGCAAATCAACCAGAGGAAAAGACCACTAAGCTAGAGGAACAGTTTAATAGTCTAGTATCCAGGGTATATTTGATCACCAATACAGCGACACCCTTACCCTCCAGTATCGCTTCAGAAGGTTCTACCCGAGTTGATCCCCCAGCACCAGTCATTTCAACTACAGTAAATCCCATTACTACTGTTAGTTTGGCCCACCACCCTGCCAAACAGTGGGCAGAACAAGTGCCAAAATCTGCAGGTAAACAGACAGAAAACCCTATAAATTACCTCAATAAATTAGAGGGATATGTGAACTTGTGCTTTTTGACTGAGATCGAGGTGCTGAAATGTCTTACCTTCAGTTTGGGACAGAGTTGTATTGGTGGGAAATACGGAAAGGCAGCTTACATTTCTATACTATGTTTAAGTAATTTTTCATGGCGGAGTTCTGGAGTGCTCGCATCTATGGGCTAATAAGATCACAGTTGACGCAGGAACGCTATGGTCCGAAAGAGGTCGTTCCATGGAGGAACAATTTAACCACCAGTTCGAGCAAACAAGGCACTTTACTACCCGAATGGAATTAGACGAGTTTGTAGACATAGTAATTTCCCAGTTGCGAGTTAGTTACCAGCGGAAATTTACAGCTGCAATTTTAAGGATCTAGCGGTCGTTAGATACCACTTTGTGAAGACGGACCAGTCAGAGAAAAATTTTGTGCTCCTGTGGTGAGGTGGCTCGACGAATCCCTAATAGGCCACCGATATACCGACCTAACCCAACACCTCAACATGTTAATACCATGCCAACCCACACCATCACCCTATCGGTTCCAGGAATATCCGAATAGAGGGTGTAGTGTAATATCAGGTAGAGTAGAGAATAGTGTTTGCTATTAGCGTCAGCTGAGGTATGTAGAAATAAGTGAGTTGCATATGACGTAACTTACAGAAACTTACCATAGGAACTTACTCTATCAGCTAGCCCTCAAAAACCAAAAAAACTATATCTATTCTACACCACTACATAAACCATTGTTTAGAGACGAGAAATAATAGCATAACAGTATGGAGGTAATAAGAGACATTTTAATAGACCTGAAAAAATTTACTTACTGGAATAAAAAATAATAATATGCCACTAGAAACCTTACTGTGTTGAAATAAATACTCTTAGGATTGCCAGAGGTGTTCAAATTAAAATACTGCTAAATTTTACTATTCTTGATAGCCAGCCTTTAAAAAAAACATAATGTCTTAAACTTTGAAATAAATGTTTTTGCAGTCTTTGGAGAGATGAGTTCTTTAAAATACAGGTTCGCCGTGGGTATAGCATGATGTAGTCTTTTGTGTGTTTGTTTTTTTTTTTTTTTTTTAACTATTATGTTTTGGTCTCTAGAAAAATTATTACAATGCCCAGTACTAATACTAAAATTGCAGACTTAGCTGAGATATAAATTTAAGTAGCCTGCTGACATCTCAGTGACCTCGAAGTTCCCGACGTATTTATGTACTCTAGTACACATGACTTCAACTTCACTGTAGCCGAAGCAATCTTCCCTTATGACCATCGGGTCGGTGCGAAATCAAGTATATTGGCACCATCCTTATGTGTTCGCGGGCGTCTAAAATATTACACATGTCCGCGTATACCGCGTCCAGACCCTCTTCTTTTCTTCAATAGCTTCGCCCATAGGCCCGTCTTCACCCTAAAGGCGATCTGGACGATAAAACGCACTCGGCAATTATAATAATAAAATTCCTTAGGCGTGCGTGGACTCCCCACGTACGCTTACCTACGCCGAAAAAGCAAAAGTCCTAGCACCCATGCTACATGTATTCTTATTGCTTGTAAAAAAATCTCTAAATTAAAATTAATGAATCAGAAAAATTAGTTTTCAATAAATAATGCTGCTTGCGTCGCTGCAACCATGGCAACCTGTGTGATGCCATAGAGTACACCGTAATGAGGTCTGGCTTGAAAAATGTAAACAGATGTTTGTAAAATTTTATTAACGTAGAAGTATTCACAATATTTAAAAAATAACTTATTAAATAGTTGTTAACCTTAAACCATAGCTCCAAAATAATGAACCTTTTAACAATAACAATTAGTGGTAAAAATTACTTTGACAAAATAAAAAAATACATTAAAATAAATATTACATAAATATCAGGCAGTATCACACGTTACAAGGGATACCAACCGGCTGAATGGGGCGAGATTTCAAGGTCCTTACTCCTGGGTTAACACACTGCAATGGCGGTTGCCCTCAAATAAAGTGAATTCCAGGTATAATTTCTACAGCAGAAATCTATTCCAGCAGGGGCCTAATCCTAGAAACCAGGTACGACCACCATGTCGTTGATCTGGGAAAGGAGAGACGAGGGCGGAAAAACCACCAAGTCATAAAACTGGAAAGCAGAAGCGACAACAGCTATAGGAGCAAACAACAGTGTAGAGAGCCCATCAGTACTACGAGGGTCTACCATAATAGTAGTAGATCGGTGTACCACTCTGGAGACCCCAGGCTCCAACGCAATTAAAGTAGGAAGAGATTACCCGGTTCAGAGCCAGAGACTTCAGGTTCAGAAGACGAGAGGGTTGGCGCAAAACAAGTTATTGCAAGAGAGTACAATATAACTACAGTACTCCAGGTTCTCCATACCTTCAGAACATGACTACCCAGGTGAAAAGCAGAGAACCATCACCAACTATACAAGATGGAAGCAGTAGTTAATTTAATCATAATCAACCATCTGAACCCTAAAACGACATCATACTTGTCTAATGCCAAAGGAAAATATAAATGGGTGCAAGTTGCTGAGGAGGGGACCAGCAACTCTAACAGAAACGGAGAGTTAAACTAGAGACTCCAGGATGAAACTAGTGATGCAGTAGAGGAAGGTGTGAGGCGAGAAGAGTTGGAAGATTTAGTATGACAGATTGTATAGTGCAGCTGAGTCCCGAAGAAAATATCAGAAAGTTTTTAATGTGGGAGATTTAGTTTTAAAAAGAAGCCTGAGTGTAAGTGATTTATGGGAGCACATTACAAGTAAATTATGTTTGTTATTCGACGGCCCACTAAAAGTGACAGGTATAGTAAATTAGATCTGTTATGAGTTGTCGGATTTAGAAGGAAAAATTGTAGGCAAATATAATTTGACGCTGTTGAAGCCCTATGTCAAACCGTCTACCCAAGTGTAGAAATAACTTGAAGTCGTTTGTAATACCATTTACGAAAGTGCAGGAGTTTAGACAGCAGCTGTTACAGCATAAACCAGTCACTATTGAGTGCTTTTGCTTTATAGTGTATTAGTGATGTGGATACAGGCTTTTTAGTGATGAATATTATGAAAGTATTATGGTGTATTATATTTTTATCCCGGAGCCATGGTGAGCCGGAGGAACGACATCGAGTATATTAATGTAATGAGTGGATGTATGAATTCCCACTAAGCCTGTTAAGTATCTACGTGCCCGACTATTAGAGACGTTCAGTGAATAAGAGCTGTGTGTTCTGCAATCTAAGAGACTGTTGTAAATGGGTGTAACGACACGAACGATTGTTTTGTCGAGTCTACACAGTAGTCGAGAAACCGCTTCATCTGTACACTATGAGTTACCTACAAGCAGACGACAGGATAGATATTCCCGAGGTTAAGTCACAGTTGTTTACTGTTTGCTCTTTTACGAATTTTAATTTTGATGCAGATTTTGAAATGATTATTAAGTGCACTTTAAAACGCTTTATTTAACACACACATTATTAACACTGAAAACACTTGTGTAGTAGCAAACATTCATCTTACCTGCAGATACATATCTTAGTAAGGTTAATCCATACACAAGGAGACTAAATATTTAATTTTATTTAATTCTCTACTTGAAACTTTTAAGGTACCACCATGCTTTGCTTTATTTTTCACACCACATTGCACACACTAGTTCTTCTGTTATTCGTTCGTGATGTTTTGAATATTGTTGAATATAGATGTTGAATTTTATGTTTTGTGAAAATAGTGATATTGTTGACAAGTTATGTTTGGTATTGTTTATCTTCATGATCTTCAGGTTTTTCTATAGTGTTAGTGTTATTATAGGTTCATCGTTGTGTTTTCTGTATGTGATTTGTTGGATAGGGTTTGAGGTGATAAAAATGTTCTCACATGTTTCCTATAGTGTTTTAGTTAGTGATGAGTTAGTAATTTCAGTTTATGGGATACAGAGTTTCCAAACTACGAGTTTATGTTTCACGAGTCTATGAACTTGTTATATTTTTCAATAATGAAATGAGACGAAATGATATAAGATGAAGTAAAATAATCAACTAGTTGATTATTTGCAATTAATGATGAGGATTGATTAGTATCTTTGCTCATGTTACAGCATTTAACGTCATTGAGCAAGCTAGCTATTGTCGAGAGTCTACCCAGGTATTGTTATTGTAACAACATTTTAGTATGGTTTAAATTGATTTTCGTAAGACTGGAACCCAAAAAGTAATGACATGCATTCAAACAATAATAGTATTGATGTGAATGGATGAATGAGATTAGTATCAACGACGAGTGCTTTACCGAGTGACAATGGCGAACATAGGAAGTGTGCGAATGGCGCATGCTTATCTCTAGCCACAGACTTGGTTAGCTTCTAGTGGGAGATGCGTGCTCTCGCTGCCGCTTGGAGCTTGGCAAAATCGGCGTCACGTAATGTGTGGGAGCCTGGAAATTGAAAACATTCTGTGTTCTGTTAAAAATGTCTAGGCATCTGCTGAAAATTAATCAAAATTGTTATGTTGTGGGGTGCAGTGCCACATACAGGAACAGCGTTGCTGGTATGAAATTTTTCACATTTCCTAACGAAACGCAGCACGGGTTAAGATGAAAGGCGTGGGTTGTGGCAGTAAAATTCGACACCACTTACGGAAACCCATGGACTCCAAATATAAACTCGCTTGTTTCAAGCCAACATTTCGTTAACGGTACACCTACAAGAGACCCATATAGTCCAGGTTATGTACCAACACTTTACATGACACCATGTGTAAATAAAGAGGAGGGTGTGGCAGGAAAGGTTGCAGCTAGAAACAAAAGAAGAAAACTTCGGCACAATGGGAAGAAATTATACAATATTTTAGAGACAGATTTTAACTTTCGGTCTTCAAATCAAGGTGATGTCGGTGTACAAACGGATTCTAGCCGGTAACATTTATCGAAAGAAATCTAAGTGTTTTGTTTTGCAGCTTAAAAAGTAATTGTGATGTGGAAATTCAGACTAATATATTGTGTGATGCAAGTAAGCAAACTATGACAGACAACTTACTAAAAAGGGACTGTAGTGTTGAAACTCATTTTACGGAACATCATTGAATGTGATGTAATGTATCCTCCTGAACTACACAAGGAACTCAAAGATCTACCATTTCTGCCGATAAACGAATATCCTGCGGGATCGTCACAATGAAACTGATGAGTACGATGGTAGATAATAATTATTATATTGCTCACTATATTACGCTCAAACAAGCTGTTAGCCATGGTCTTAAGGTGACCGAAATTCACAGTGTGTTGGAGTTTGAGCAAAGTGCCTGGCTAGAGCAATACATCCATTTGAATACAGCTAGACATGCAGCAGTAGCAAATGAGTTTGAGAAGGACTTTTACAAGCTCGCTAACAACACGGTCTATGGGAAGCTCATGGAAAACAAGCACAACAGACGAAGAATGAGTCTTGTGTGTAATGAAAAGCGACTCAAGAAACTAGTTGCTAAACCTGTCTTCAAAGACAGAATTATTTACTCAGAAATCCTGTCGTTTGTGAAACTTGAGCATGAAGCATTCTTGTTCGATAAGCCCATCTATGCCGGCCTCGCTGTACTTGACCTGCCAAAGACGCTCATGTACCGATTTCATTATGATATAATGAAGGCTAAGTACGGTGTTGACTTACAGTTGGCCTACATGGACACCGACAGTTTCATCTACGAAATTCAAACAGGTGAATTTTATCAAGACATGTTCACCGATCCTAACTTCCATGATGAATTCAATACATCAGCCTATCATGTCGACCATCCGTGCTACTCGCCTCAAAACAAAAAGGTTATAGGCAAATTTAAAGACAAATGTAACGGTGTGCCTATGACTGAGTTTGTAGGACTGCGTGCTAAGGTGTATGCCTACAGGTACTGCGAGAATATATGTAAAAAGGCTAAAGGAGTCCAGAAATGTGTGATCAGAAAGAAAATTACCTTCGATGACTACATCAGGGCTCTGAACAGAGAGAAGGCTATGCCAGTTTCTGAACAAAGCAAAAGATCACGGAAGAAGCAACTATATTCCGAGTGTAGCAACAAACTGGCGCTTATTTGGCTAGACGACAAGCTATGTGTGTACGAAGACGGAGTCAACACTCTACCACATGGATACTCTGAATAAAGGTAAGACGTGTTTATTATGCAGATGCTATTTGAAGTATATCACTGTAGCATACTATTCCTTAGCAAATATACCGAGCATTAGTAATGTGATGAAACATCTCTCTCGACAGTGTCTTGGATCCTGACTACACTGAAAAACACTGAAACTTAGTTATTAGACAAGGTCTAGAACCTAACGCAACACCCATACCGCCGGAAGACTGCAATGAAGGGAGGCGGGGTACACTACAAGCAGCTACAAGAATTAGCAATACGACGAGAAGGCTAGCGAAGAAATCACGAGACTCACTAAGACTACATCACGAAACGGTTTAAGCAACATTACCGCATTGCTGAAGACAGTTGCCGATGTACAGTATACCCGATGTCTCACAACAGCTCGATAATGTATACAAATTAATAAATTTTCGCAATAAAATTCTTGAAATTGTATATTGAGTTTTATATATATATATATATATATATATATATATATATATATATTTGTAAATAGGTTTCCCAAAGAAAAATTAATGAGTACAAAAAATTTAAGAACTACAATGAGTGACATAAAAGTTGGAGTTAGTGCATGAAAGAGGAGGGTGGTTGAGAAAGAGAGAGGAGGGTGGAGAGAGAGAAAGACGAGGGTGGAGTGAGAGAGAGAGGATGGAGGAGAGAGAAGGGTGGAGGAAAAGAGAGATAAGCGGTGTGGAGGGAGAGAGAGATAGAAGAGGTGTGGAGGGAGTGGTAAAAATACTTAAAAGCAGTACACTAGTTAAAAAAAAGTAATACAAGTTATGTATACAAATGAAAGCAAGTGTTTGCTTTAAGAAAAACGAAGACAATGTTTGACATGTAACTTGGTAGGAGTTTAAACCAAGAACATCAACCAGAACCTAAGCAGCAATCACAACAATTTTTATTATAAAGGCATCGCATATGACTATGCATGCCCCGCACATAAAACTGCTGGAATCTCACATAAAACTGCGGGAACCACACATACATCTACATGAACCGAACATAAAACTACGGGAACTGCACATAAAACTACGGGAACTGCACATAAAACTGCGGGCCTCGCACTGAAAACAGCAGGCCTCGCACTTAAAACTGTAGGCCTCGCACTTAAAACTGCAGGCCTCGCACTGAAAACTGCAGGCCTCGCACTTAAAACTGCAGGCCTCGCACTGAAAACTGCAGG
>PNEQ01008841.1:0-10656 GCA_003012365.1 Medauroidea extradentata | reverse complement strand
AAAATATTAATATTTGTACCAGACATAAAGTTAATTTTCAGACACAAAAACTGCTTAAATAGCACCATTTTGCACCTGAAAATCCAAATTTTTCCGGGGGAGGACCCCCGGACCCCCCGCTTTATTTGTGGGGATGGGTGAATATTTAACAAAGTTGAATAACCCCCCCCAAACACAAATCCTGGCTACGCCACTGTACCCTCTACTCGTAGCGCACACGTCTTCTGATGATGGGGGCCGCAATGACGCCTCTCTGTATTACTAAAGTCTGTAACTATTTATCTAGACATTACCTTTCGAATGTATATAACATTATTATATTACCAATTATGTCATTTGTTTTAGTACTTTCTATGGGTATGTTTAAAGACATATCTAGAAAGGGGCAACGGCTGCAAAATAGGACAATGATGGTATTAACAGAAAGCAATACATATTAAATGATATTGGTAATGCTGAAGAGTTTGCATTGGTTAAAGAGTCGAATATTTATGTCTGTATTGTATTTAAATTAGTTTTAAAAACTATAAAACTACGTAAACAGATCATTTTCACATATAAAGAGCAAAAAGTCAGCAACAATGAACTCTATACGTATTTGATAAAGTAATTTGGCAGTAAAATATTTTACCAGATGAAAAATTATTGCACACAATGCAAAAAACTTTTAAAACAATTTTTATATCCAAAAAATTGTCAGAAATGTAAATTGTATGGTGATCAATGTAGTTAACCTATTGACTATATAAATACGTAAATAAACATAAACTTACGACGACCACACCCCTGTTGTGCAGCGAGGAGTCGCTCTCGTCTGACTCTCCATTCTCCACGACTACCTCGTAGGTCTCCCACTGGCGGAAACGAGCAGCCATCACCTGTAACAACCACAGCAACTACAAGTTTCTTTTATTTTACTGCGGTCAATTCTTTCGGAAGATATCTGCATTTGGAACAACTGGTTCAGCAAAATATTTTGGACATACCTATGTAATGTAATATTTCGTAACAGAAAACAGTGATACAAGAAAACAATATAAACAAGCAGAGCTTGGCTACAATCCTTTGCTCTTGCTTTACTGTTCGTCTAAACAAATACACATTAACTTAGTTAATAGTTTGTAATTGGTTGTTGTACTACAAGCACTTTGTCAATATGCATCTGACAATAGTTCCCATTTATAACACTTAATAATTGCACATATATTTCTTACCAAAGAAGGAAATTTCTATCTCGCATGACAATGTTTTCACTACCTAGGTGAGGATTTTTTCAGGTTATAATTTTCCACTCTGCTTTTTAAAGCATTTGACTAGTCTTAATCGTAACCCACACATGCGCCACGAGCAGTGAACAGTTTCTTTACATGGTTATGGAATGTATGACTGTTCGAAACTGTCTCAGTTGTCCACTGTTTTTAGATTCGTGACACGTGATGGAGAGATTTGTGAACAGTTTTATGGATTCACTGATAGCAGTAATAGGTCTGCGGGACCCATAGCAAGTCATGCAATATAAACCGTTACATTAGCTAACTGTGGCAGCAAACTTATTGCGCAGTCTTACAATGTAGCTGCAGTAATGGCGGGAGATTTAAATGGTGTACAGAAACTTGTACGTGACAAATTTCCCAGAACATTGTTTGTACATTGCATCACACATGGTTTTAAACTTGCTAAGTCCTGCCTGTAAATAACATTAGCAAATGTACAGTGTTTTCCAGTACCCTTTCAGGCCTTTCAGATTTTTATCGAACTCTTCTAGGTGAGTAGAATTTTTATATCAAATAGTTGGGAAACTGCTGCCAGGTGTTGCGCTAACAAGATGGAATTATAATGACAGACTTGTTCAAAGTGAATTTAGTAATATAAATTCCCTTCTAGAACTGTTTAGGGCCTACAACAATAACGGAACATCCACAGGAATCTGATAGTGACACTATTTCTTCAGCTAAATGTTTCATCAGTTTATTTAGAAAACTTTGACACCGTTATTTTCTTTGTTTTGTTTTCTAAGATTTTTGGCAGCACTGGACACTTGTATAGTACAATGCAGACCAAACAATTGGACATAAGTTTCAGTATTCAGGAGGTACAAGAAACTAAAGCATTTCTGTCTCAGCTAAGGTACGATTTTTTTTAAGTGTTATCTGTGACACGCTGAAATTTGATCTAGAACCACAGAAACGCAGCAAATGCAGAGAAGAAATGGATCCAAAGTGAGAATATTCAAGGTTGCATGCTGAAATATTAGACAATTTTATTGCACAAATTGAAATTTGTTTTGAAAACATAAACCAATTTTAAATTTTTGGAACTTGTAAATGCTTCAAAATTCTAGGAATTTTCAAAAACTTTTGTTGAGACCCAACTTAGGTCTCTAATCGAAAATGATGCCAGTTACTTCGATATTGATAAGCTTAGGTCTGAACTAAAAGTTACGTATTTTCGAAATTCCATGAAATCCAAAAGTGATCAAGACTTTCTCAAATATATTCATGAGAATGAATTGCAAGATTCTCTCCTGCAGTCCCGTAAATTGTGTGTGTTAGTAGCAACCATACCATTTACATAATCTGTGGAACGTTCCTTTCCAACACTGAAACGAATAAAGACATAGCTACTCAAGGAACACGATGAAGCAAAACAGACTCTGAGAGGCATTGTAGGCAAACTGGGATGTTGTGCAGCATAGGTGAGTTTGTAAAAATTTGTTTTAAAATATTGATTAAAATATTAGTCATTAAGTTATGCATGGTGCAAATTTGCATAATTTAACATGTTTGTAATCTTATTTACAATGTTTTTATTTATTTTAACTTTTTGTAAATGTTGCAGGATTATTTTTGATACCTAATGGTGTTTTGTGCTCAGTTCTCATAAAAATATCAAAACTATCCTTGCAAGATCAATTGTTACTGTAATTTTTTTTTGTACGTTTACAAAGAAACATTTCAGAAACCCAGTTGCCAAAAGAAGCCTTAGTAATACTACAACTTTAAAAATTATACAATTTTGCAAAGTTAGTATTTCTTGGCAACTGGGATTCCAAAGCATTTCATGTAATACTACACAGTGACAGACATCCAAACTGAACACTTAAGTATCCTATGTAATAAAAAATACAGTTTATAATTGAAACGAACAAATAAAATATATAATTAATTTTTGAAGTAGGCACATAGGATATTTTAAAATACAAACAATTTTCCATACAAAAAATATGGTAAGTCAGCTTTCTTTGACCTCACATTTCACAATTACTTCTGTAATTTCTAACGATTTTGCAAGATTATGTTAAAAAATTCACCGGTAGAAATTCCAAATGTACATCCAGATTCACCGGATTATTTAAAATGGTTGAACCGGTGGATACATCAATTCAACAGGCTGAGGACAAAATGGTCATACAAATTGAAGATTGCACAGCAGACAACATTCTGTTGTTAACAGAGACTTTCATCTTGAACACCTCAAAAATTATAGCTGAAGTTAGGTTGCTAAAACGAAGATGACGCTAAATTTTCCTTCTGTCAACGTGCAAGACTGGCTAAAGTGGTTGGCGGAATCGGACCGAGGAAAAACTTGCGAAAATTGTGCTAGTCTTTTTCAAAAACTTTTGATCATTCCAGTGTCAAGCTGCTCGCGTGAGAGAAGATTTTCAAAAATGTCTGTAGAGAAAACTAAGCTACTTTCAACAAGGAAGGAAAAGAGACTTAACGACCTGTTGGTTCCCTTCGTTGAACAGAACTTGGCAATAGGAACAAGTGTTCAAAACAGAACAGAAGAATGACGGTGTAAATTTATAATTTCGAGAATAGGTAGTTGAATTAGTCATCAACGAAACACCATAATTCACATTTTTTTTGCAAAGAGTGTAGGGCCTATATGGGTGATTCTACAAATATGGGAATATTTATGTCCAAATGCAATATTCTTTAATTCTTTTAAATTATTAAAAAAAACCCAAAACTTGAATTACAATTTTGAAAAAAAAAAATTAAAACTAATACGATTTCCTTCATTTCTCCTGATTATCCTTGAAAACAAAACTGTTTTCATTCTTTTTTAAATTTTAATTGAAATTATATATGTTAATAGATTAGTATTCACTAACCAAACTAAAAAAAAAAAAGTGTGTAGTATAATTAACTACAAACTTAGTCCTTGGGATATACGGTCATTCACATGCATAAAAATTAGGGAATTTTTTCTTTTGGAAATCAAAATATTTATGTTTGGTAACAATGCTTGAAAACAAATATGGATGTTTGTTGTTGAATTGTGCAGGTGTACAGTTTGTTTCCTTTAAAAGATTTAGTGTTGAAAACCAACTTTATTAAATTTTTAAGGTAAGAGTTTTTATTTAGCATCATTAACATGCCTTGTAAAAATTTATAACTATATAAATAAACCTAATTTCAAAAATACAGCAGGCTTACCCTTCCAGTTGATAACACTCAACAGAAATATAACCTAGCTACCTTCTAACTTGGCTTGTATAGCCTAGGACCAGTATACTAACATTTTGTCATTCACATGTCAAATTTCCATGTCATTCGCATGCCTGAGCAGGGACATGCGAATGACATACAGACCATGTAAATGACAGTTGGACTATTGTTGCCGTAAGTTTGATTCTATCTGTTAACATTTCATTTCGGTGACAGCATGTAACTTAACTCAAAGAGTGGAATTTTACATTCATTGAACTTAACAGACTTTTGTATGCTAATAAGTGCAAATAAACAAATAAAATAAAATATATTTTACATTGTGCGTTTGGATATTTAGTAAAAATAAAATTATTTTTAACTATTCAAATTCAGACAATATTTGTAATTTTTTTATTATACAGATACATCATTAACATCAAATAAGGTTAAATTTATAGTTTAATGGAAGTAATTCCCAGGAACTTTAACAGCCAATTTCATGAATACTTCAGGTATGTTCACTATGTGGTTAAAATTTTATAATATTGTTCTTTCCTGTCTATTATTTCCATAGATTACTCAAATTTGATTGAAGACTAATTTATTTCTCCCATTTAAAAATTCTCTCAGCCATCCTTACTTGAGAAAATAACACTTTAAACTTTTTCTCTTCTGTCATAATAACAATCATCCTTGTATATGATTCACATGCCTTTAAGTTAAATATTGTTTTGTTTAAATATTGATGTATTTTGAATAGTTAAGGTAAATATTTTCCATTATTCTAGGTAGAATAAAAATATGGGAAAAAAAAAGAAGCTCACTGAAAATGAAATAAAAGACAGAAGAAAATTGAGAGAAAGGGACAGAAGGAAGAGGATAAGAGAAGATCCCCAGAAATATGAAGAACATAAATTAAAAGAGAAGGAAAGATATATAAAAATTAAGGAGAAAGGCATTGTTAAATTGGTAGAAAAGATGACTCACAGAGAGCTGTGAAATAAACGCAAAAATTGGAAGCAGAACACAGCAAAGTATAGAAAAAATTAACTGGATTTGTAAAACGTTACTGAAGATTCACCTCCGGATAGTGATTTAGAAACTATCTCTCACCATTCAAAAGCTAACACTTCACAGAAAGTTCAAGAGAGACCACAAAATGTGAACAAAACGAGATCATCTGAAAGGCAACTCAGCAGTTCCAAAATGCCATGCAACTCACATTTGTCCTGTCTGGGACCTTCAACAAGCACTACTTCTCCTACTTCTTTAGTTAATAATTCAGTTTCAAGACAGAAGCAACAAGGGAGAAAGACTGTAAGACTTAATCAATGTAAATTGTATCGTGAACTTGTCAAACTACAGAAACAAAACGTTGAATTTAAGAGAAAAGTTGACAAATATTGAAAGAAAGAATACAGAAAAAGGAACCGATTGGTTTCTACCAAGAAGAAAAACTCTATAGACTTGACTCCAAACTCTAAAGTTGATCAGGTGCTGAAAAATTGTCCTCCAGTTCCCGTTGAAGTGCGCAAGAACCTACTTTTTGGTGCAGCGCTGGAACGTCAGCTGAAGTATAATGTGCAAAACATGAAATTGCATAAAGAAAGGCAGGTGTTCACAAAAGTTATTCAGGGAAAAAATTTTTAAAAAATACAAACTTCTTACTAAAGCCAAGGGATTTTTGTCTTCAAAAATGTATAAAGCAAATGAAACCCGAACAAATATTCTGCTCTATGACAGGAACAAAAATTCCAGAAAAGATTTTGTGCAGCAGACAGTGATCGACTTTTATACAAGTGATGACAGCTCTTCTCAGTGTCCAGGGAAGAAAGATTTTCTGACAAAAAAGGAGTGAAAAAACAGAAGTCGTATTTAAATTCTACTCTCATTGAACTTCATAAGAAATTCCTGGAGAAAAGTTCTTTCAGCATCAGCTATGCCCTTTTTTGCAGATACCAGCCACTCTGGGTTGTCCAGCCCAAAATTGAAGGGAGAGAGATACCTGCCTTTGTGTACATCATGAAAACATGACTTCATTGGTTTCAGTACTAAAAAGAGAGAATGTGATATTAGAATCATCAGTCAATGAACTCATCACAAGTTTGTGTTGTAAGTCTCCAAATGTTCCCTGCTACTTGAGAACATGTGATACATGTAACAAAAGTTCAATTTTGTACAATTAATCAGTCGATTTCGATAAGGTGGTGTGCTACAAAAAATGGGTAACTACAAAAGAAAGAAGAGTTAATGTGAAAACAAAACAGGAAATAAGTGTGGAAGTAACTAAGAAAGAGACAACTGAAGTTACTGTAAGAGATCTTCCTTCACTTTTTGACGGTTCTCTTCCGAAATTTCTAGTGCATGTAATGAACATCAGTCACAAATTTAACACTCTCAGTGAATTGAAGAAAGAGGTTGGCGAAAATTAGATAATATTGCACATCGATTTTTCAGAGAATTATTCATGCAAGTATAGCAATGAAGTTCAAGCTGTGCATTTTGGCGCTTCTCGACAACAAGTAACGTTACACACAGGAGTAATGTATACTACAGAAAAACATGAATCTTTCTGCATCCTTTCAGATTCATTGAGACATGACCCTGCTGCAGTAATAGCGCATATCTTGCGTATATTGAATAAATACCTAAAAAGTGGAAATAAACTCATAACGTCACTTCACATTATATCAGACAGCCCGGTAACACAGTACCGTAACAGAAAAATATTCTACCTTCTGCAGCACTTTCTTCCAAATAAGTTTTCCCACTTACAGAATGTGACATGGAACTACAGTGAAGCGGGTCATGGAAAGGAGGCTCCAGACGGTATAGGGGCTACTCTGAAACGAAGTTGTGACCGTAGAAATAGCTGGACAGAATTCCGAGAAAATCTACATTGAAACTGTAAGAGAAAATGACATAGAAAAAATAGATACACATCTTCCTGACCTAAAGAAAATTAACGTGTTCAAAGGTATTTTACAGCTGTATCAAGTCAAATGGAAAAATTCTTCTCCAAAATTAGAAATGAACTCTTTGAGCTGCTTCAAATGTGTTGGTAATTGTGAAGAATATCTCATTGGAACGTATACAACAAGAAAAGCTACTGCACCTGTCAAAACACCAAAGTCGTTTGTTTATAAGAGAAGAAACGAAGGAAGGCAGGAACTGGAACACAGCACAGACTAGCAGAAAAAAACTGGGCAATCAACTTCCCTATAAGAAGGATGACTGTGTTGCTGTCATATTTAATGACATTTGGTATCCTGGTAAGTACATGTGTTGGTTGTTTACTTTTCGTATTAATTTATTATAGCCTGTAAAGTTTGATTCAAAATATTTCATAATACGCAGTGTGGCATTGAATGCATTTTAAATTCATTAATCAGCATTTCTATTTTAGATTTTTAAATCAATTTTTTAATTTCTGCAATTGAATAGTTACCCAGAGTAGTGAGCTAACCCACAAACGTGTGAAAGTTGCGATTATAGCAGAATAATGATCTATCCATCACACCGCACAATGCTATTGTTGCTCAGAAGCAATATGTCCAACCAAAGGAGTAATATTTACGTCATTAAGTTGGCATTCCGACGAATACAGATCTAACTGCAGCAAGATGGCTGACGAAGAGAGTTTGGTGCTTAGTGGTAGTGCAGAAAAGCAGTTAAACAAAGGATGAAGAAAGATACGGTTATCAGAATGGAAGGACAACAAGAGTAAAACTTCAAGAAATGCTGGCAAGACATATAAAAACAGAAAAGGGACGTTTGTGCCAGGAAAATGTGAATCTCAAAAGGTGAGCAGAATAGTGATCTAACCTATATTGTTTCCAGTCCACCTATGTCTGATGTTTAAATGAATTTAGGCATTGTTATGGACAGTATATGTGACCAAATATTTTATCATAGTAATAGTATATTTTAGGCAATATGTATTGGAAATGTGTGTTACGAATAGTTTATTGCACTGTCAAATAACAGACAAATATCTATTACTAGTTACTGCATGTGTCAAATTTCATTTGGTCCAAAAATGTCGTGTGGGTTTCGGCAACACACATTTTCACTCGCCTCCGTCCAACAAGTTATCCAACCCCCTTATTAACTACACTGGGAGAAAGGTTTTGTAGGTACAAACAAACTTTCTTTGCCCCAAAAAAGTATTGAAGTGTATAGAGGTATGATATATGTTGTTGTTGAAAAGAATTATTTTGTTTATCTCTGTTTTGCCATCTGGAATGTTTACATTTGGTTGGCACAACAACAATGGATAAAACGGAGCCTAATTTATGCAAAGTTTATATATTTTTGTTGGTGACCTCACTTTACTGATAAAAAAACTAGCCTTTAATGGTTTGTATTAAACATGTCGTAAATATTCTACACCATCAATATAAAAGTGTTTATTTGTTTCAGGTTACAGTATGCAGCTGTATGTATGAATGCGACAAGCTTTCCAAAGATATGAAGACAAAGTTATTTCAAGATTTCTACAAACGAACATATAATAAGCAGTCTACGTTTTAGTCCAAAGTTTTATGGTACTACAAGACATACAACGAAGAAATGTAGCGGAAGATATCTCCCGGAGGCAGACAACATTCAAATACCACCTACCTGTAAATGGCAAAGACTACAATGTGTGTAAAAAAAAACTGCGCTCGATGTTTTTCAAATTTCCTCTTGACGTGTACAAACACTTCAGACGAAAATGAAATTTAACCTTCATATTTCTGACAAAAGAGGGAAACATCATAATCGTCCACGCGCTGTGTCCGTCGGTGTCAAATAACTGGTAAGAGATCGCATTCGCTCTATGCCTGCACAAGAGAGCCACTACTCAAGATCTGCCTCCAGCAAATTGTGTTTTAGTTCAGAACTGTGTGTGTAAAGAATGTATGATCTTTTCAAGGGAAGTCATCCAGATATTAAATGTTCGCGTAGTTTGTATCGTGATATATTCAGAAGTGACTTCAAGCTTAGATTTGGTCCTCCACGATCAGACTTGTCCATATTGTGATGAACTTTACATTTGTCTAGTAGCAGCGGAGACCGAAGATGAGCAGAAGAGTATTAGTGAGCAAAGTACACTTCATCACAGAAAGGCTGAGACTGCATATAAGGTTCTTCGCGAGGATGTTGTCATGTCACAATTGAACCCCACATATGTTGTACTTTGCACGGATATGCAACAGGTATTGTTTTGTCCAACACTTCATCATTATTCTGTGTTTTATCAGAGACAGTATTCTACTTATAACCAATGCGTCCACAACATGGGAACCGGAAAGCCACTTACGTTTGTGTGGCACGAGTCAGTGGCAAAACGTTGTTCTTCTTAAGTTACTTCATGCATTCTGAAATACATTGAACTGCATTTCGAACCACTTAAAGAAGGTGAAATTAGGAGATTAGTTGTTTGGTCAGATCGTTGTATCGCTCAAAACAATAACTGGCTGTGTATTGCTCTATATCAATATCTGAATGCGACGAAATATTTCACAGCCATTGACCAAAAATTCTTAGTCAGTGGTCACAGTTTTCTTCCCTGCGATAGGGACTTTGCCCTTCATCCCAGTTCAATATTGTGCATTCTACGAATGTCTACATGCAGTTGAGTGATTACTGTCAAAATGCATGATATTTCAATAATGAATAATAACCTGATGGTTTTCTTGTTTTCATTAATACAACTAAAACCATAAGAGACATTGGTAAAGTATAATTTAACGTTTTTTTTTTTTTTCAATTTTTTTTTATTTTATTATACTTATTTTTAGGTTAGATCACTATTCTATTTGTGCTGTTTAGATCCTTTTTCCACTGAAATTCATTTTGTTAAGCTACAAGTCAATATCTAAACGTAAATAAAGGTAATATTGAACATGAAGTGTTTTGTATGATGTACAGTTATTACGCCTTGCATAGTTTTAGCAGAAGGTAATGCTCCTTTGCCTCAAAATTGTATTTTTGTAACTACAAACAATAATGTTTTTGGCCCATTCCACTGTCACATGTGGGACATTTACACAAATTTTTGTTACATTTATTTTCTATTATTGTCATTATAGGCAAAATATTCCCACTATAATTATGCAGTAAAGAAACAATTATTTATGTCAAATATTTTTAATAAGAAAAAAAATTTTTAAGCGTTTTATAAGAAAAAAGATGCCAATATCATACTTGTCACGTGTGGGACATGCGAGTAGGA
>PNEQ01008833.1:0-47082 GCA_003012365.1 Medauroidea extradentata | reverse complement strand
TTGAAACATATTCCAAAGTCTGTGTAAATATATGTTGAAAGAGTTAAACCGTTTAGAATGCTGCGTAAGAAGGCGGCAACCAGTGAAATCGAACGTAGCTCCGTCGCTAGCGCGCCGCGAGCAGAATTCAAGCCGGTTGCGGGTGGGTAGGCAGCCCACTTGCCAGTTCTGTGTTGAATCGAAACACACTGTACACTATCTAAATGTTGTTAAAAATAATCTGTAAACCTACAACTGCTAGGCATCTCGTAAACTAAGAAAAACATATGACACTGTCACTTAGAACGAGTGTCCATTAAACATGCGTCCATACCGTGTCTCAACCTCTCTGCTCATTTAACAACACCCGTCGTAATGGACATTTTTCTCCATATGTGGTTTTTACCAACCTGTGTCCTTAAACGAGAATACGCTGGTTAACGTCACAACGCTATCCGTATCACCCGTGTCCGTAAACAAGCAGTGTCCGAGCAAAAAGTTCCCAACATTACATTTAAAATTGAACTTAATTAAATAATTAAACTTAATGGAATACCAACATTTGAATAACTGTCAGCTTAATAACCATCGTGGTGAGTTTGACGAATGTTTTTGAAACCGGCCACTAAGTCGCCATCGGTAGCGTGTGGAACCTATACATGAACAAAGATATGTTTGAAGGCGTTTGAGTGAATATTCACGAATAATACGATGCCGGAATGTTGTATTTTTGTCGGGCGAGGAGCCTGGAAGAGTTTATCAAGTAAAAGTGTCGCCAAAGAACTTAATTCATGTAAGGAATAAATTATGCAATTAAGGACTTCTAAACATAAGTTTTCAGCATTTTAAATTTAGTAACATATAATAAACTCTCTATTAATGTAAAACGCAGTGGTTATGTGTCAGAAAACTTTCACTTGTTAATAGTAATACGTACATTTTTGGAGGTTGGCTCCAGCATTTTTGTACAGTATACAAGTTCACAATTGTACGTATACTTTACAAGATACTCTTCACTGGTTTAACGTGGTCTAACAATACAGGTCTGTCAGACCGGCGACTGAAATACATCGCTTCTGCAGATTTTGCCACAATTATTTGGAATCGGTCGCTAAAATACTACTCTTAGAATTTACGTACGCTCGGAAAAACTGTTAAACATACAATGACTGAGTATATCTGATCACTTGACCAATACTACCCAATATGTTATACCTACTACACTTTTGCAAACGTTTCTAGTTCAGTGAACTAGACAAATTCGCTGATTCGTTTCTACGAATTAAACCTAAATTTAATGTAGAATTAAGAAAAAGGAATAATTGGAAGCAACTGATATCTGATTGGCTTGTTAGTTATAGAGTAAAATACTATTGTTAATATACTTAGTTTACAACGTACTCTTAGTTTCAAATGCATCGGCTCGTTTACTTAAGGGGCTCTCTATAGGTTTGAATTTCTGTCATATTATTAATGTTAGACATACTGTAGAGAAGTTATAACTCACTGCGGTAAATAATATCACACTACACCTAGTAAAACCTTAACAGAGTCTTCTGGCTACACCCATGAGTTGTACATTCCGATCGGAATAGTTACAATCTAACAAATTATTCCATAGTGCACACATAACCAGAATATTACAAGGACAACGTAACTGAAAGGCAGGCTTACGAAACGTTGTATGCAGTTGTTTAAACCGCAGCAGTCTAGCCATGCTTATATCACAACAGTACCTGGTCCTTACATTTAACCTTATTACCTGAGCTGTGTATAAATTTAGTAGCCGGTAGCAATGGTCCTTATTTTACATCTTGTCGACTAGGTTGTGTACAGTTTTCCGTTAGAAACTGGGTGGTCCTCACTTTGTCTGTTCCAAGTCACTGTGTGAAAAAGTTCGTTATTTCTCCCTGGATCTCGTATCGGCTGGTCAAACACATGGTCCTCGTGAGATACAATAAATCCACCCTTGCCATACACAAATCTTAAAAATAATTTGATTTCGAAAATTTCATCGTGTGTATAGGATCGCAAAAATTGCCCCATCTCACTGATATACATTTGTCAAACATTGACGATTAATTTGTAGAGGTCCTCATAATGACGTTAAACTCGGCTGTCCTCAGAAGATACGCTAGTCCCGTATAGGGTGTGTGTGTGTGTGTGTGTGTGTGTGTGTGCGTGTGTGCGTGCGTGCGCGTGCGTGTGCGTGTGTGTGTGTGTGTGTGGTGCTGTCAACTCGACTATTCCAGGCGTGAGCAGCTACGACTGTGGCTTGTCGAGATCTTTGAATATGAGAAGCAAGCACATAAGTGTGACAACTACCATTAATGTATGTACTTACTAAAATCTCTCTTTAAAGACCCCTCATGGTTCCCTAGAACAGGCTCTTTATATAGGGGTAGTCTTTATAAAGAGGTTAAATTGTACAGTAAAATCAACTAATTTAAAACCCCACAGCTCTTAAGAAAAGGGTTGTTAAAGAGAGGTGGATGACAAACGGGGTTGTTATAAAGGGATTTTACTTATGCACGCCTAAAGCATATTAGCACTGGGCAACTCAGAATTGCACCCCTAGTGTTCCAGAAAAAAAGTGAGGAGTAGTAATAATAATTATATCTGCAGAAGTACATAAATGCCTCATTATGTTAACTTTTGATTGCAACTTAGGCTACATAGTACAGTTGGTTCACTTTAAAGTGAGCACTGCCTTGCACTTAAAATAATCATAAAAATTTACAGTTTTATAGGTGATTCAGAAAAAAGTGAGCACTCAACAAAGTCCTAACTAATTTCTATTTTCTGCCAGTTTATATCTTTCTGCTGAATGTAAACATAAATATTGCCACACGCTTTTACTTACATAGGCTTGGGTAATGTTGACATATTTATCAGGCTACATTGATTTAATAAATATGTTATCTACAATATCTGTTCATTTCATGCGCTAGGGCTGAATATATGTTATAATCAATAGTAACCTTGTTATAAATAACTGCGAGTTAACATCTTATAATACTGGTTTGTCCATCCGCCCTAATTGATACAACACATACTATTACAGTAACAAATCTCGTAAATGCGGGCATATGTATATTTGAATTTGTAACTCAAAACCACCACTAAAATCACACATGACACACGCAATCCAAGAATTCAAGTTTCTTACAGTTCTGCTGCAGTGAACGAAGACGACACAGTTAAAAAAAATAATAAACAACAAATTATCTCATGTGTGGAAGAAAAAAAAAGTTCTGGTTCAAATCGCTTTCAAGCAAGCAAGCAAAGCGGCAAAAATCAAACTGATTCCTGTCAGTGGAATTTTGAACTGTCTGAGGCCCGGAACATAGAATACAGAGGGGAATGGAGCAAATGGCCACGGTAGCGTCGCATTGTGCTGGCGCTAATTAAGTTGAATTATACAGTCAATAAGGAACATCAATAAGATCATAAGTAAGGTGTATTACATAAGATCATAAAGATCATAAGTAAGGTGTATTACATAAAGAAAGGTCGATTTCATCTAATGTTCTTTCACAAATGCTGTATTCAAACAGGAAAATACATGGAACTACATGTGATGGTTCGCTACCAACCATATAAGCAGTAAAGGACCTCTTATTAATGTTTACTTATAGTATGCAGTAACAAATAATGACTTTTTTCAAAGGTTAAATCTTTAGTGCTCACTTTATCCCCAATGACCTATACCGGTATTGGGGCTATAGAAGAATGGTTCTGAAAGTTGTAAAATGTTTACACTAGTTTTTAGTTTCACAGAAGTTTGCACATTTAAAATAGTAAAGATAGAGGCATAATGGCTCACAGAAAATTGTAAGCAGTGCTCAGTTTATTCTGAACAGCCTATAACGAAATTTTAATAAAAAATAATTTTTTTCTGTTATCATACCTACTTTCTGGTACCAGCTGAATCAAAAGTCTTCACTGAAAGAAAAAAAATGCATTTTTTCTATTACAAAACTTTTAATAAACAATTTCTTAACAGTAGCAAGATTAATTTTTTAAAACTGAATATAGAATGTTTTTAACAAATATGAATTATGCAAATTCACAAACACAAAGATGAAACAAATTTCTTCAAAAAATATTACAGTAGGAACTTCATTAGTGGCTAGCATCAATAAATTGCTTTTATTTATGTAAATGGTGCGTTTTCAAAATTATCTTTGGGACTTCTTTGAACAAATATTTGTACCATACAATAACAAAAAAAACTACTGCAACTACAAACTACACTGGTTAACATTCCACCATACTTACGTTATTATATTATTATTTTTTTTACTTCGTGACAAGTACATAAGAGGAAATATAGAATTACACTATTTAGCAACTAAAAAAAAAAAAAAAAAGATTTAATTAAGGGCCGATTCCACAATGTCTGTTTAAAGTATTGGTTATCTGACACTACGATAAATATAAACAAAACTTTTAACTAATGGTTAAAACAATAGTGTTTCTGTAACTACTTCTCCCATTTAAAAATGTTATGATTAGCTAAGTGTTGGTTAAAGTAAATTTGGCAACCATGCAGTGACGTTTCACGTTGTGATCAGCCGTTGAATAATTTTTTACAGGGTTCGTACAGTCCTAAGAAGTCCTTAAAAATACCTAATTGTTAACATTCATTTTAATAGCCCTTAAAAGTCATTTTATCACGTGTTCCTTAAAAGTCCTTAAGTTTGCAACTTTTTGTACGGAAATGGTAGTAGAGCTTTTACGATTTGACGGAAACTTGCTACAGATTTTCAGACATTCGCGATAAGATGCACATTTTTTAAGTCAGAAATAATGAAAAACTGTTTGGCTCAGTACAACCAACGTTAAAATGCATCTCTAATCGTGTTTCATTCGAACGTGTACTAACGGCCATAAAATATTTTTTTCAAGTGAGAACTAACAGTTGGTCATAATGAGTTAAGGCGTACGAACCAATGAGAAAATTACAGGTGAAAGCCAATCGGTGGCTTTCTTCAATAGGCAGTTTTAAAATCGCAGATTGCGCGAGGGATTAGTTTTGTTTGGAACTCTGCCAATGTAGTCAATACCGTAAGTTATTGTTAAAGGTTGCACATGCATATACGTCGCACACAGTATTTTAAAGTAGTGATAAAAAAAATTCAGCTTACAGGTTGCGGTACCCCCACATGTACAGAGAAAGCCCACGCGACCTGCTGTAAGACAGGCAGGCAGGCCGACCATCTAGCCAGCCAGTCGGCCGGCCAGAACAGAGTGCACACATGACCTTGATTCATAGCAGTGTAGACAGCTACAGCTATGTCCTAGCAAGGGGTTGGATAAGCCAGGCGGTGTTACGAAGTGTAAGCTAGCCCCAGTTCAAACTGAAAGTGATTTTGTATGCGGAACAGAACATAAATCGTTCTGTGGGCCGTGATTATGGTGTCGATGAGAAATTAGTGCGGGGCTGGAGAAAACAACGAGAACTACTTCGCAACACAAGCGTGAATAGAAAAGCGTTTTGGGGTGCAAAACATGGTAAATTCCCCTAAATAGATGCAGGCATGCTAGGCTATGCGCGTGAAATGCAGAATAATGGATATGCTATTTCTTACGACATGGTTCAAGCAAAGGCACCGCAAATTGTACACGAAATGGAAATTGACAGCAATCAATTTAAAGCTTTGATCGGCTGGGTCGTAAGATTTATGCGACGCAACAATTTGTCGATGCGAAGAAGAACGTCGGTTTGTCAGAAATTTCCTGCTGACTATACAGACAAGTTGTTAAACTTTCACAAGTTTACTATTCAGAAGAGACAGAAAACGGCACATCTGTTATCATAGATTGGCAACGTCAATCAGACTCCAGTTTTCTTCGACATGCCGAGGAATTCTACAATTGATGATAAAGGGGTGCCAAGTGTGAAAGTAAAATTGTTTGGAAATGAAAACTTACAGCAATGTTGGCAATAACAGCAGACGGCAGAAAATTACTCCCATACATAATTTTCAAGAGAAAAACTTTACCGAAGGAAAAGTTCCCACTTGGTGTACATGCAAGTGTACAAAATAAGGGATGGATGGATGAAACGTTAATGAAGGACTGCGTGAAGTGCGTGTGAGACAACCGGCCAGGAGCACTGCTGAAACAGCCTGCAATGCTAGTTTTAGACAGTTTCCGTGGCCACCTGGTGCCGCCTGTAAAAACACTGATCGAAAAAGGAAAAACCGAACTCGTCATAATTTCAGGCGGCCTCACGTCAGTTCTGCAGCCCTTGGACGTCGCCATTAACAAGCCTTTTAAGGACCACTTGCACTGCTTGTACGGTGAATGGATTGCCAGCGCTGATCGGGAACTCTACGCCTACAGGGAAAGTGAAACGTCCGTCGCCGGAACAGGTTTGTGACTGGGTAGCTACGAGTTGGTCCCTCATCTCCAGCAACACAATCGTGAAATGTTTCAAGAAGACTGGAATATCAAATGCTCTAAAATAAACGTAAGACTAAGACCTGTGGCAGAGTGATGGCAACAATAGCGACCATTCCAGCGACGGCCTTGACGGAGTTGACACCGATTCATCAGATGGCGACGACGACGATGATGCCGATGATTTGTAAATTACGGTAAACTTGACTCTCTTTAATGCAAATAAATATTTATTCCTTTGTTTGTTTAAAATTTGTACATTTTAATTGGCAAATAGAATTAATTTAGTTTTTTTCATCACAAAAAATTTTTTATCGCTTAAACGACGCCACCTCCCGTTTTTAAGGAAAAGTTTAAAATAAAATGTGCGACCATTATGCGATAAGATAAAATATGGTAGAGTCTTCGCACATGGAAGCTTTTGAGTTTGATGATGAAACACTAGCCTGCAGTTCCTTTTTTACGAATTACGCATATGGATACTGTTATCACATGTAAAAGTCTATTCATACAAACAACATAATACGTATTTGGAGCAAAACTACGTAAAAGAATTTCACTCTGAGTGAAATTTGTGTTTATTATTTGGAAGACATTTGCAGCAGAGTTCAACATTCTTTTGGGCGTGTGTCCACGTACCGACAAAATTTTAAAAGCGAAGTATGAAAACATAAAAAGATTGACACGAAAAAAGAATAGTGAAGAACGTATTCAAGTCTTTAAGGCCTGACGTGGATTGCCACAGAAATTACAGGTTTGTACGAGAAAGTCAAAAATTGTAATACATAAACATGGACGAAAGTAAGCAGGCTTGCAGTGAAATTTCTATTTTGTTTCACAGTTGAGGGTTTTTCCAAGATTTGCTTTGCAATTCCCAATTATATTTGTGTTAAAATACTGCAAGAAATTTTCTCTATGTTCGTGTCACTTATATTCGGCAAGCATAACCTCTCATGAATAAGGCCAAATATTAATTGAAGATTTATTTAATTATGAAGCATTGAAAATTAATGCTTTTTGTTGTCATGTGTGAATCAAATAAAAAACAGTTTTAGATGTAAGTTGTGCTATGTTTAATTTTCTTTACGTTTTAGCAAAAAATAAATGCATTTTTCACGTTTATTTACAAAAAATAAGGGGACCTTCTGTGTAACCTAACCAAAACTAACATCTTCCTCTCAACATTTAAAACAAAAACCTAAAAGAATAGCAACATACATTTTATAAACTAAATAGTTTAATTATCAATGTTAAACAAAAAACATGTTTCTCGCAACAGTATGTCGTTAATATTACTGTGTACTACTCGACCACGACAACTAGTCCCGCGGGAAAACTGCGAACTACTGCTGTGTTGTCCTTGACGACCGCGCGCAACTGGTGTGGCGCACCACAGCACGGGCCATAATACTGTGACACAGGCAGCTGGCTGGTTTTCGCCGTGCTACATCTCCACTGACCGTGTGCCATGATCTCATGTCAGGCGCAGTACATTTCCCCTCATTGTGACGTGTCTACCCACTACTAGCGACATGCTTCTTCCCCTCACGGGAGGACTAGTTGTCGTGGTCGAGTAGTAGATAAAATATATTTACAAAAATTGTACTGTATCAGCAAGAAATTCTTCGGTTTAGAAATACATACCAATACTGAATTTTGTTTGCAACCATCATTTTTAAAAAATTAAGTTTGCTATAACCTCAGTTGTGAAACAATTTCTGTACTGGTAGTGATATCCTAAATTCTTTTCGAATTAAACATCTATTCAATAAAAATGCAAGAAATGAAGACTTCCTTAGTGTAACTTCCCAAGGGTTATGTGTTATTGCTTAAAAACACTATCTGCCATATTTGTTAAATGTTCAGATTAACTCAGTAACCGGAACTTCATCTTGTGTTTAACTTAACCATTGGTTACCAGTAATTAAACAACAGTTTTAAGTTAACCATAATTCGAGAAACACAAAACACTGCTAACTGCCACTTAAAATTTAATCAGATAATAATCGGAACACAACCAGACATTGTGAAACCGGCCCTAAATCATAAATTTCCAGACTTTGGTATGAAACATAATAGGTATTTAAGCCCTAAATTGTAACTTTTTGTAACTTTTCAGATAAAAACATGAAAGACACACTGTACTTTTAGTACAATGAATGTATTAAAAAACTGTCCCAGAATTATTTTAACTGATGGCAATGAGTATTTTCAGTATTGTCTATCCCATGTAAGAATTCCGTGTTTTGACAGCCAATGCTACCAATTTTTTTAACACGTGCCAGGCAAGTGGCAACCATTTAAAACAACAGGACGTGCCAGGCAAGTGGCAACCATTTAAAACAACAGGACGTGACCGTATGACCTGATGAAGTAGTAGTGGCAGCCCTGATCAACAAATCGGTTACCTTCCATCGCCGACGTTGAAAGTAGTGTGTATTATACCTGAAAAATAAGTACGCATATTGGAGGAAACGTAATATAACAACACGGTTTCGTATCCAGCATTAGTCAGTTAGCTATTTTATTATATTCAAATCGCGCAATTTTATAACTAATTTACAAACAACCGCACCATTATCAGTCGACCTGTAACCAAAACAAAACAAAGCACGGCCATTTGCGAGTGTGAAACGTTACCGCATTCGCGTGTGTTTGAGATGCTTATAAGGTGTTAACTTTATTATTCTGTGCATATATGTAATATATTGTAATGTGTGGATTATAAAACCCAGCCTGTAATCGCCAATGGGATATTATGACGTCCGGCAACCAAAACAAAGAGCGGCCATTTGCGTTGCGAGTGTTTCAGGTTGAGCTTCTCGTGTGTAGTGTTCGTTTGAGATTCTTGTACGGTGTTATTTTCATATTTTGTGCATGTATGATTGTAATATATTGCAATTCAGGGATTAAAATACGCGGCTTGTAATCGCTAATGACAACGGGATATTAAGACGTGATTCGGAAGACAGGAACTTCAGCTGGCATGTCTACAAAAACATTCGCTAAATATGAAGTACGTAATCCGTCCAGACAAAAGTGCTACATAAAATTTTTAAAATATTACCTAACTTTTATTTTAACAGAATTTGTGGGTAAACCCCTACGGTTCTTGTTGTAGTCTTCTATGTAAACATGCTTTTTCAAGGCGCCGGCTCAATAAATTCTTTTTGTAAGAAAATGTCCGTGTTTTTTTGTTTCAAGCAAGTAAGTGGTTAACATAAAGTCCACGTGATATTTTGTGCTTACCGTCAGCTGCAAAATTTAGGCCTACATATTACCAAAAGAAACGGCCAGAAGACGTACGTCTATATATTTCCCTGTCATTAAAGTGTACTTACTGGTTTGATGACATGTGTTAATTAATCAAGAAAATATTTAAACCTGATCTGGGCAATTAGGCCTACCCATGTTTGTTTATTACTTATACTTTTTATTGATTTATTATTTCCGTTTAGGTTGTCAGAGCACAAATTTTTGCTATATAGCCTACAATAGTCACATGACTATAATAGGCTAACACTGATATTTCAAAGGTAGGCCTACCACAAAAGGTAAGTTTGTTTAATAGTCTACAACTGGAAACTTAAACTCTACGGCTTTATGATCTGATAGTACAGAACCAAATTAAAGGCAACACGAAAAATAATTATAATAATACTTGCATGAATTAGCCTATTTTAATTATTATTAAAGTTTAAATATGTTTGCTTGCACTGTAATAAGCTCTTGCAACTTCAGTTTGCAGTAACCAAATAAGTTACTATTATTTAATATTTTTAGATGTCAGGTAGAAAACATAAGTTGCCCATACATGTTTGTTTATTTCTGGTAACGCCATTAAATGTTACAATTTTGATAAAATTTTGAAAACTATACAAGAAAAAGTTAAATTCTAAATAATTGTATTAACTTAATATCTGTAAAGTAAGCTATCCATTGCTGTAATTTGAAATAATTCCATTAACATTGCCCACCTAACCCTAATAAGATCAATGTGCTTCTAGTATTGAAAATAAATTATTTGTCTGAGATCTAAAAAATAATCTCAAGAAAATCACAACACACTTTAAATGTTATTGTAATCATAATATACCTTTACTGTTGACATGTTTTGATTGTCAGCTGGAAAGCACATGGTGGTGGAAGGATACATAATGTTTTGTTTACATTGCCCTACTTTTTATGATCTGTCATATAATGGAATTCTTATACGGTATGGACTATACTTCAGAGATTCAGATTTCACACCCTACTTAAGTAGGACAGGTAACTACTTTTATAAGATCACAAGCATTCAATCAACTAATAAAATTATGTATGCTTACTTTTCTACTTCTATTGTTCCACATGGTTTGACACTATTTTCTTTAGTAAAATTACAAGTTTTGAGAATCCTAACATAGCCTAGACTCCTAACATAAGCCCATACATTGAAAGGATGACTATTATGACTACTGTTATAAGCAAATATTTTTCTTGCTGTCTATAAAAAAATTACGGTACATGCTGTTGAACACCTTTCCTTTTAAGTAACGTACAGCATTAACAGAAGTGTTTAAGTACCAAAGCATAAAATAAGCAGACATTTTCTGTTCACAGTTACTATGATGAGAATTATGTATAAGTATATATAATTGGGTAGCTGGCACTACAAAAAATATGAAATGCTGACGATAGCTATAAATAAAGATGATATGAAGAGTTTGAGTCAAAGGAAAGCATTATCAAGTCATATACTGAACTTCAAATACTATGTACAGTATCTTCAGAAAAATTTAATTTTTTTTTTTTATTGATATTTAACGTGCACCTTTGATCCCTCTGTCTGTCAGTTGACAGTTTGAATATAGTGTGTGTCATCTTAAAGTTACACTATTGATTACAACAGTTAGATTTTAAGATACAACATTAACTTACATAAACAAATGTGGTACACATGACATAGAGCTATGATGAATTATAACATTATTAAACAAACATTACCACCATTTGAGTGTGTACGTTAAATTATAGATTGCAATACATATACACAATGTATCTGAAGAACGCTTTGGCTGCTAGGGAAAATAAATAGAAAGAAAGTTGAGGTACTCACAGGCTGGTACTTCTTGATTCATAGTTACACACATGTACTGGTAGATAAGGGTGAATACATTGGTGCGTAGTTGCGCGACGTTTCACTGGCCAGGCCAGCTTCATCAGGCAGCAAGTTCACGCACAAAGACATGAGTGATGGCGGCGGTGGAAGTGTGGCTGGTTGCCTTAGCGGCCAGGGAGCGAACTAGGGTGTGGTTAGAAAATTCGAGAAGAGGTGTGGGGGTGTAGTGGTATTCTGGTGCTATAATTTTGATTATCTAATGTTGAGACCTGCGGGTTAGCAATATTTGGTTATGTAATGATGAGCCAGTTCCCAGTGCTATAGTTCTGAGCTATTGTTTGAGGGTGGTAGGGCTCTTACCACTCTGGTGTTGAAACAGAAGTCAAAGACTTGTTTGTGTGATGCAACATGTGCTACAACTAGTTTGACAAGTCCATTTTACAAGCTATTACTTGTTTACTTACTTGGGATCAGAAACAAAACAAGCCATGATAAAGTGGAATTATTTGACAAACCAATCATAACACACGCTACATCACACAAACAAAACTTTGACACCTGTTTCAACATTAAAATAATAAGAGCGCTACCACCCTCAAACAATAGCTCAGAACTGTAGCACTGGGAACTGGCTCATCAATACATAACCAAATCTCGACAACCCCAGGTCTCATCAAATAATCGCTATCATAACCCCAGAATACCCTACACCCCCACATAAATACAGTTTGAATTTTCCTGCCATGAACTAGTTTGCTCCCTGGCTGCCAGGGCAACCAACCACCCTTCCATCACCGACATTACTCAGCGTGCGTCAACTCGCTGCCTGATGAAGTTGGCCTAGTCAGCGAAAAGTCGCGCAACGTGTTCGTCCTTATAGATGTGCATTAACTATCAAGAAGTACCACCCTGTGAGTACCTCGACCTTCTGTCTATTTACTTAATACATAAACACAGATTGAAATCACAACACAAGTAACCTCAAACCAACACAACATATCCATGAAACAGTGCCGTGCTGAATTACCTATTATATGTAACAATAAACAAGTGTTGGCAAACTTAGAATATGTAAGTTACCTTTACATTTTAATACAAATATGTGCCTAGTTAGACTGCAATAACAAAGAAATACAATAAATGGTACATAAGAAAAATAATTACAGTATGAAACCAGTGTAATGAACATTTGGTTAAATACTGAGACTACAATGGAAAATCAGCACTAGGTAGAAAAAAATTGTGTATCGTACTACTTTGGGTTTCAAGAAAAATTCATAATATTGCAATCTTAAGATAAACAACACTATTATAGTACATATTCTTCTATTTCTTTTAGACTATAACAACAATGGGAGTCAAATAGTGAGCATAATAATTTTTTGTATAGTTTCATGTTATTTACTTCTCATACATGTTGTGGTAACTCAAAAGTTAAATTTTATGCCTGTGTAGTACATACCCTATTCATACTTTGTACTATTATTTTGTACTTGTCTTAAATGACTGCATTTTATTGTGTTATACTGACTCTGTTCCTCAGAAAGTAACATTTGTTTTCCTTGGCTGATTTTAATACTACATTAAAAATATATTGATTGTACAAGAGTACTATCTTATAACACTTAAATAAATTTCTTTCAGATGCTGATCTGTTGACATTACATATTATTCTAAGTGCCCTTTTAACACATTCTAATATTTTAATATTGTCAGTTTGATTACCTCACAATTTAGTACCATATTGAATTTGAAAATGAAAGGCTGCATAATATACTGTTCTCAAAGTCTTGAAGTTTACTAATACTGTCAATGCTCGTAACAAAAAGCGAGAAGAAAGCTTAGTGGCTAATAATTTAATGTTTTCATTACATTACATTTTTTAGCAAATAATAATCCAAGAAATATGACTGACTTCTCAATAGGTTTTTTAATATAAGAGCTGATTACAGGTTTGTGATTTATACAGTAGAACCCCGGCATTACAAGTACTGGATTTTACGAGGCATCGATTTTATAAGGCCATTTTGAGGAACTGTCAAAAATAACAAAAACTATTGAAAAAATTTAAATATTCACTAAAAAATGGGAGAAATCGCAACAAAACGTATTTTAAAAATGTATTCACAGGTCCACAGTGACAAAATGCATGTAATTTGTAGTGTTTTTATTTGTAACAGGTATGTTGCAAAATAAAAAAGAAAAAAAAATACGAAAATCTGTTAAAAACTATGGCAGTAGTGCAACTTTCAACAAACTAGCACCAGCGCGACAAGTGTAGAACAAAGAGAGGAAGCAGAAACCTGCCATCCTCTTCCACCGTACTGTATTAAGTGCCGTATAATGCTCCGCCGCCGTATGACCACCCAATTTTAAGGGCGCCGTCTACTAGAATTGTGAAGAGGCGTGCAGACCTTAAACAATACTGATTTCATTCAAAAACCATTCAACATGTTGTCACGTGGTTAGGCTACGAAAAGCATTTAAGGATCTTAGTACAGGTATATAATTTTGCCATTAACTGTTATCGTTCCTAACAAGTACTTTTTTGAGTGTGAAAGTGACCAAATCAGGACTTTTCACGCTGATTTTTATGTAAGAGTAATCGTTTTCACGATATTCTGAATATTATAGACCTGTAGAGCGACTCTTTCCCTTTCGTCGCTTAAGATAAAATGATAGTGTTGTCGCTGAAAGTCCCATAGTAAAAAAGGTTCAGCGGGAACTTTGCACGCTAGTTCAGCGCTTGGCTCGTTGAGGCGACACGGTATTTGATGCGCGCTTCAAGGTCGACATTACTGCTCCGTCGCTTTTGAGCCTCTCATGCGCGGGTAGACGGCGCCCTTAAGGGTCAAATTCCTGGGAGAAAAATTTTTTTTAGCCAAAATCAATTTTTTTAAGTAGTTGCAGAGTGAAATTTTTTGTTTATCAATGCAAACGCTCATTATAATATGTTCCCGATTGCACGAATGGCCAAGTTACAATGTCAGACAGCGAGCTGGCAACGCCACATGCCAGCACATTGGCAACACCGCATAAACAGCTGGCCCAGATGCCGACTGTCGCTTGGCCAGTTAGTTCGGGTATTGTGTGCACGTGGGATTTCGGCTTTTGGATACGTTTCAATTACTGCTCTTTGATTTTGGCTTTTCCTTTGGTTTTCGAGTTCGGATAGCATTTGGATTGACTGTATCGATTGTTGACTATCTACTTACGCTATTTTTATTGAATTACGATTTTATTTACGATTTGGACTTCAGTTTTGTTTTTGATTTGTTGATGACCCACGCACATTCCTTTGACTACGATTTTGGATAAATAATTTCGGCAAATGAAAGGTAACAAACATAACACGTTTACTCTTAACCAGAAGTTTGCGATTATTAAAGAGATAAAGACTGGGAACTCTCGAAGACCGAGGTAGCGCGGCAGTACAAGCTGTTCACAATTCGGAAAAACAGATAAGCGATTGTGAAATGTGTACAACTTTAAAAAATATATATTTCACTGTACATAATAAAGATGACTTATACATCTATTACACTGCTATCTCAAGCAATAAATACTGATTATGGACACGGGCTGTGTGATCCGACGTAAGAAAATGTGGTGTGGTTGCGTCTGCCTCCAGCCGCCCGTTTGCTGTCTGTAATAACAAGTGTACTCTCCCTCCCAGTCCCTCTCGCCATCTCGCCAAGTGACGGGATGAGAAGGGGTGGACGGCAGACTTTCCCCCTCCACCCGCCAACTGTATTGCGCAGTGCGCACAATCAATACCAGCCAGTCACTCCAGCCGGCAACTTGCCTAGACACGCATGTGCCCACACACACACACTGTGCCACCACCCGTGTACAACAATTGTTTTGACCTGGTGAGCAACATTAACACGATGCATGTGTAAAAAGATGTTATAGAGTTGTGTCTTCAGGGATCAAGTAATTATTTAAGAGAAAGTGTGCAACATTAATCTGGAGCCCTTTAATACAGCTGTTCTCATATCCTTGTAGTGTAGTACGCACACTGTGTTAAGTATACATAAATAAACACGGCACTGCAGTGTACATTTTTCTAAGTCTGCAAGTATTGTTACAATCTTAATTAACGTATTTTTACTCAAATTAATTAATATTTCATTAGTACATGTCTGGTTTACCCCTTAGAAGCTTCCGCAAAAATACTCGTTAAGGTGACTTGGCATCTATTTTTACTTTTGGGTTGGGGGGAGGAGGGGTGTTCGCACACCCCCTCTAGGGTGTACAGTACGTGTTTCGGAAGCCGTATATTAATTTGAAACAAATTAATTACTATTTAATTTTTAAAATGTGTTATTTATATGACTAAAGATGATAAAGCTGACTTAATATGAAAACTGCTATTTCAACGCAATTTTTGGGGTCTTGGAGGGTAAAAATTGCTCTGCTATGATTTTACGAGGTCAACAATTTTACAAGGTCATTCTTGGGAACAGTGAAGTCTCCTAAAATTAGGGTTCTACTGCAGTTTACAATACTAACTAAACAAATTTTGTTTCGCCAATGTACACTCTCAGGTACGTGCATGAAACAAATTATCAAATTTTGTTAGAATTTCCTCTCTTATAACTCTATAAATTAACGTTCTTTTTATCGCTGAGTATTATGTTTGCATGACCTGCAAACAGAGTACCTAAGTAGTTCAATTATAAATGAATATGGTAAGTCATTAACATAGATTAAAAATAATAGGGGGCCCAAGATGCTACCTTATGGTACTCCAACTTTAATCTGTAGCCAGGTTGTAACAAATGTACAGTATCGCCATTCTAATTATGGATTTTTATTCTCTGCTATATATTCATTAGAAAATACAGGGAAGCCGACCTGCCCTCAACCATATAGCTCACACACCCCTTCCCACCAAACCTTATGATGCAACTCCTTTCCCTTTTTTTTTTTGTGCTGCCAACCAAAGGAATAATTTAACATTAGAAACTAGAACGGAAATAAAATATCAGTATAAATCATTATACTGTGCTGATGCATCATAATGTAATATGTACTACCTTCCAATTATATATATTTTCTTTTTTCACAAACCTCCATCCCCCATTCATTTCAGGAGTGGTTATTGGATTCGACTTGGTTGAGTGTAAGACCGCCTACAACTGACTGGATTACGAGTGCGGGTCTGTCTGATTCCAGCAGTGGCAGTCGGGGGACAGCCAGAGTGCAACAAGAGAATATAAGGACTGGTTACGCTCTAGTTTATTGAATGCAAACTGTTACAAAGTTTAGATTCATTTTGTAACACAACGTAAATGGCAGTGTCTGTTAATTTGGATGTGATGAATTTGGTCGGCAGGTTGGGTATTCGAGTAAGGCTACAGGAAGTGTCCTGGTAGTGTCAACGAGAGCTGAGGGAGCATCATGCCAGCGATTTACATGCCCGAGGGATTTAAATTCCCTTCTCTTTACCTTAGAGGAATTAAGACAGTGAACTGTGAGTCATTCGGAAATGATGTTCCTGTTGTCGGTGGGGTTTGAAACTGATAAAGTGACAAGTTGTCAGATAGTATTGTTCAAGTCAATGGTGTACCTGTTTTTAAAAAGAAAAGGGAACATAGTAAAGCAGGCCAGGCTGCTTAATAAGCAGACAGTTAAAAGGCAATCGTGATAACAGTACTAAAAAACTGTGTCGAGGCCATTTATGTCTGTTATAGCTGATACGGCAAAGTGTTTGAGGCAAATTGTTTGCTACATAAAACAAAGTTAAATGGACTGTAATGTATTAAACTGTGGTATAAGAATGGCCAGCAATTATTAATGTTACAATTATACACTTATTTGAAAGCAGTTGGTGAAATCATATTAGGTATTAATTTATATTGGATTACAAATGTACCTACAGTGTGTAGTGTTATTGTATTCATTTGAGATTTATACTGTAGAGTCATTTGGTATCAGTATGAACTTACTACTGTACTAAAAATATATGGTTTTATTTTAAGTAATTTGTGGTAAAATGACTCAAAAGATAGGTATGCGTGTGTACATAGCGAAACCAGATATACAATAGAACCCTGTTATAATTTTTCTGAAGGGACAAAAAATTTTTACATTATAAATGTAAAAGCATTATAAGAGGATAATTTCCTATTATAAAGCAGTTTTAGGGACTGTCATGAGTAGTTCAATACCACACGGTTGGCATCCATGCAGCGAGCAGTATACGGACGTTTATGGACAATGGGAGTCGGGAGAGAGTATATTTTGCTGAGTACTAATGAAATGGTTAATGTAGCGACCACTTCGCATACATGTGATCATGTAATGTGCATTACCGTGTAATAAATAACTACATGGTGCAGAAACCCGGGATAGCGAGATTGTAAGTAAACAAAGTGATACGCAGTTTTCGAGTGAACGATGGTTACCGATTCAGCGGCGGTCAGCCTAAAACCGCCAAAACATCTTGCAGTGTCAGAAGAAGGAATGCCAGCAGCATGGAAATCATGGCTGCAACAGTTTACTTGGTACGCTACAGCAACCAATTTAGGCAAGAAGACTCCAGAAATACAAGTAGCAACATTTATCACCGCCATCGGACCCGACGCAGCTATCATCTTTAACACATTCTCACTCACCGAGGAAGAAACCAAGGACATTAGTGTGATTAAAAATAAGTTTGAGGCACACTTTGCACCAAAAACAAACATCACATATGAAAGACACGTCTTCAACAAAATGAAACGAGCAGAACACCAACCGTTTGACGAGTTCCTAACCTCGGTTATAAATCAAGGAAAAAAATGTGAGTTTGGCGACCTGTACGATAGTTTGCTACGCGATAAGCTAGTGGTAGGGATTGTATGTGACAATGTACGAGAGAAACTATTAGCCAAAGAAACACTCACATTTAACCAAACAGTTAAAATAGCTAGGGCATGTGAAATGACCAAACAAGTGCAGGCCATGAAGATTGATACGCCAGCACCAACAGTACATGCAGTTGGTCATAAAAACTCAAAATCTGTAACTAGTGACCAACACACAAACATACGAAGTAAATGTTACAGGTGTGGATATAACCATCAACAGCGCCCATGCCCGGCAGTGGGAAAGGAATGTGGAAAATGTAGGAAAGTGGGTCATTTTGCCCAGTATGTAGGTCAAAACAGGTGAACACTGTTACAAGTCCACCACCAGACAACTGTACAGAAGTGGATGGCACTGCCACATTTTATGTATCATCCATAAGCGTGCCTCGTGGTGAACTGGACTGGGTAGAAAACTTACGATTTCCTAATGATCAGAAAATTAGTTTTAAACTGGACACTGTCGCACGGCATCAGACACCAGCCGACCTACAAAAATATTGGGCATATAGGGAGGAACTGGCAGTGTATGAAGATGTAATTTTCAAAGGCGACAGAGTATTCATACCTTCCTCATGGCGGCTATTCCTGTTATCACAATTGCATCTATCACATAAAAGAATTACAGGTACACTAGCACTGGCACGAGAACACTTATTCTGGCCAGGAATGACACAAGACATTATAAAATTTGTGCAACAGTGTCCCTCGTGTCAAAAGCACCAAAATGATGCCCCACAAGAACCCCTTAGTGTTGAGGAAGTTCCATCCAGACCATGGATGTATGTGACCTCAGAAATCTTTCATCAAAAAGGGAAGGACTACCTCTTAGTCGCTGACTCCTACTCAGGTTATTTTGATTTTACTACACTGAGCTCAACTACCAGCGAAGCCATCATCACACAACTAAAAACTTGGTTCTCTCAACACGGAATCCCCGATGAACTTCGCACAGATGGAGGCCCACCGTACACTTGTTTCAGTTCCAAAGGTTTTCTACAGATTGGAATTTTCAACACAGAATATCCAGCCCTCATTTTCCACACTCCAATGGGTTGGCAGAGAGATACGTGCAGGAAGCAAAAAAATATTCTTGCAAAATGCTCAGAGGACAACTCAGATCTACGGCTGGTACTGTTACACCACCGGAATACGCCACGGGGGAAACTAGGGTCCCCAGTACAGAAACTGATGGGCCGACGGACGAAAACCACCCAACCATCCTGTGAGAAACTACTGCAGCCGGCGTTGGTTAAGGGAGTCTGCAAACATCTAACAGCACTTCGGACATATCAAGCTGCCCAGTTTAACAAAAACAGAAAGCAGCCAGATCAACTTGAAGCATCACAAATGTCCTCTACCGTGAAGCACACAAACAATGGAGCCCAGCAAAAGTCGTAACTCCAGTGCCCAACACCAGATCTTACGTTATTGATACACCCAAAGGACAGTACCACCGGAACTCTTGGTTCCTCAAACCCAAAAAGACTCCAGGCAATGACATAGGCCTACAGCAGCAGAGTTCACCACAGTCAGAGACAGTCTCACTGCCATGCACGAACCAAGAAGATACACAGGCAGTAGCATCAACATCAAACCCACCAGTGCTACAAACTCCCAGTCAGGCAGAGGTGCATCGTAGAGACAGCACTCACAACAATTCTCCAGACTTTTGAGGGTTCAACAACGGAGATCTCCAGCACCAGTCCGAGGGCTACAACACACCAGTTGCAACTAACACTCGTAGTGGGAGATGGGTGATGCCACCTCAGAAGCTTGATCTGTGACATTCTAGGAAGGACATTCCAAACTTAGCATTAGTAATTCTTCTTGTACAAAAGTGGAGATGTCATGAGTAGTTCAATACCACATGGTTGGCATCCATGCAGCGAGCAGTATATGGACGTTTATGGATAATGGGAGTCGGGAGAGTGTATATTTTGCTGAGTACTAATGTAATGGTTAATGTAGCAACCACTTCGCATACGTGTGATCATGTAATGTGCAATACCGTGTAATAAATAGCTACAGGGACCAAATGAAGATACCACTATAACCAGGAAAACATTATAAGTGGGAACATTATAACAGGGTTCTACTGAAATTGTTAAAAGAATGCTCGAGAGTATTAGCCACTATAGTGGTAATAATCGTAAATGTGTGTTGTTGGAGCATTTTTATGTTTGGTGTATGTAATGATATATGTTAGTAGTGAGAAAGACTGGATTCGGGAGTGTTGTACAAATTTCCTGAATGTAATGGCTTATCGTGTATAAGTTTAGGAACAGAGTAAAAATAAGTGCATGTTATTAATTGAAGGTGATAACCACATTTTACATGTGTATTGCATGCCCTTGGCACTGTCTTCAATTAAAGGTTCAACATATAATAGGCTCTGTCAGGTTGAATATAAGGTTCTTGGAATTTGAATGTTGACCAATCAAAGAATTGGGGGAATATTTGAACACATCCCTATGGCCCTGGGACAAAAGAGGAGGCTCAGTAAAAGGGGTGGTTCCAATAAGAATGTGTGACAGAAAACATTTAGAACCATTATTACTTTTTTTCAAACATAATATCCAACAAGAAACATTCTAGATAAGATTTCACTACAACGGATATTAAAATAACAGACCTGAAATTAACTTGTTCGGAATGTTATACAGTAATGTCAAAAAAGCTGGCGAATCAGAATACATATTAGCTAAGTAAAATATTTTTACATTAATTTTAAATTAAACTACACCAATTAACTACCCATACCATAAATCATACAAAAAGCATAACACAGTTTCTTTATGAGCATGTACTGTATGTTTAAACATTTCCTAAATTAATTGAAAAAAAGTAAATACAGTACAATTTTATGTATTTCAAGCAAAATTAAATGAGTTGCATGAACAAGAGATTAATCTATGTTTTACTAAATGAGGAATATTCACTGGGCAGAGTACTGATAATTTATTTGATAAGGATATCAAATTATGGGGGAAAAACAATGTAAAAGCTTTACAGATTGATATTGCCCTATCTCAGAAGCAAAGATAATGAATCTACTCTAAACCAAGTCAGCAGCTTTAAAGACTGGACTTCGATCAAAACTAAAAAGATAATTTTCCGGTTTTTAGACATCATTTTTAAGTTTTTTTTAATGAAAACTTGTAAAAATGTAGTTATCTGTCATATTCTCAATAATTTTGAATTCATTAATCAATTTTAAGTAAACAATTAAATATTTGAACAATGACTGCAAAATTTAACTAAACATTTACTATAAAATGAAAATATAATTTTAAATATTATTAACCAAGCTTTCTTCAATAACTACTCAAAAATGAACTTTGACAGTAGGAACTACAATACACTGCAACGAGTACTGCAATAAGTGCTAATTGAACACATTAAAAAAACATAATACATACATTAATATCCATGAAAAAATGTATGTATACCCAAGATACAATTTGAATAACAATATTTCCTTCCCAACAACACACTTCTCACTGCTTTCTTATTGTTTTTACAAGTGTAACATGATTCAGACCAATGTTGTCACTATATGACCACATGTAACCACTATATTAAAAACAGTTCTTAATTGCAACTTTCAACAATATGCATTAAACAACTAATTTCAATAAAGAGGAAAAAATGAGAGCTCAAAACTAAACTACACAATTTTTAAACAACAAAATATGTAACATGCAAAAAAATAATAGGCAACCAGAACTCTTCACCTAAATAATTTTTTTTTTTTTTTGCAGATGCAGCTGTGCTTCAATATTACTTAAAAGGGTATTACACTTTAAAAATGAAAATTAATATTAAAAATATACAACCAAAAATACACCAAAACATTTTGAATGCCCACTAAAACACTCCTCCTACGTAAAAATTTACAGTTTTTCTCAGTTTACAGTAGCAATGGAATTATGCTTGTTTCAAAGATGTTCAAGGACGTTTACAGTAGAAAAGAGCTGAATACCAGTAGAACGTACTGTATTATTATAGAATACATGTGTTAATAGAAAATAAATTATACAGTAAGTAAATATATAAAAAGTTACCATGTAAATTGAAACAATTCAAAGAACTGTTTACAGTATTACAAAGTATGTATTAGCATTACATTATTAAATGTACTATTGTAATAAAGGATGTATTTGTATATTCAAATGCACATTGTGTAATAACATGTTGTTGCACAACATGCACCTATGTACTTTTTTCGCACATTCCAATTAAAAACATTTTTTATAATACCCACATAGTCATAAAATATGAAAGCATACAGGAAGCATAAATGTCAAACAATTTAAAGCAAAAATGTAAAATTTACAATTAATGAATATTAGATAGTGATTCCTCTTGCATCTTTAACTCAAGTAGTGTGTGACATCATGGTGAAAACTTGAGTGGAGGCTGCGCTGCCTCTCAAGTAACTAAATGAATACGTTTAAAAAAATCCTTAAATATTGGTCCATTATAAATTTTGTACACTTTGGCAAATTCCATTGGCCTAATGTGACCAATGTCAACCCATCTAGAGAGAATTTTGCATTTGTGAAGCACAAAGAGTGTTTTCAAAAGAGAATGATTTTACCTGCAGTAACTTAAATTATTTTAATTTACCATAATTTTCAAAACTTTAATAAAACATGTCCCCATAAATTTCACCTAAGTTTAGTAGAAATGTTTGTTGCCTATTATTTTTTTCAATATAAGCTAAATGGTGAAACAAGACTTTAAACTTTAACAAAAAAATTATTATTTACAAAAAACTGAGCTAATCTACATAAACAGATCACACATATTTGGTATAAAATAATACTGCCCTTTTAACAGCCTATTTTTTAAGTACTGTACATGCACACATAAACCCCCTCACAACATGCTTGTATTACTTAAATTACTGGTAACAACAGTTACTTATTTAACCGATTTCAGTTTAAAAAAAAAAGTCTCGTATTTACATGAGCATCACAAAATAACAGACCTGTATCACTCAAAAATTACACTTATCGTTATTTAACGAGACTGCACTAAACACACAATTCCAATACTGTACACCTCAAACTACAAGACACAGTCCAATATTTTCTGAAATTCCTTTTTCTGACAAATTCACCTAATAACATGAAGTCACTGCCCAAAAGAAAATATTTTCATTTCACCAAAATATTTAACGTGAATATGGCTGTGCAATATAAATGATGAACTCATCAAAACAAAACAAAAAAAATTTCTCTCTAATAAAGGGGTTTTACTAACAATAAGTTTTCTGATTTTGCAAGCATAAATGTAGCTACCATAAATATGGTAATAATAATTTACACAGCATATCATCAAAAAAATAATATTGATACTAATATTATTTATTTACTAACTACTACTGTGGACATTGGCATATTTAATATATATGTAACACAGAAATAAGATTAACAACCATTACATAATTCATACACATCCTTTAAAGTACTGGCAAAAAAATCTGCAGCAGACTGCAAAACAACCAATACGGAAATAAGGAACTACTGTACTTAACAAATATAAATTCCTTAAGTGTTATCGTCATCATTGTCGAAGCTCAGTAGTTTCCCCATTCAAATCTCTCAAGTTCAGAAGACATGTAGTTTTCTGTGTGATGTGGCATCCTCTGGCAAGAAAAGAAATCCTGCAGTCCTTGATTGACAAGCATCAGAGCAGAGGCACTTGCTAGGTCCCCAAAGGGGTGTGCTACGTTGGAAGCACTTATCCATGCATTCACTGTTTGTCTCTGACACTGCTGTCGTTTCATTTTCTGACCTGTATTTTCATACAACATAGAAACATTTCAATTAGTACCTCAAACCACACCAAATAAATTTCTGTAGGATTTGTTTGAAAGTTGGTGAATATAATAAAATTCACTCATAGCTTGTATGCTATAGTTATGCTTTAATATGACACAATGTGGTGACCAATTTTAGCCAAGGATATTAGCAATAAAACTATCAAATGATGTTATCTCTTCTACTAGAAAACATAATGCACGTTTCAACTGTAAAGACACCTTTCGCCTCTGTTGTGTGATACTGTTTGTCTGTAAATTTGAATACATAATATCACGAAACAGTCAATTATTTTGCCAGCTGATTTTAAATATGTACAAGTGGTTAAAGATAACAAGATAATTTTTTGAAGCTCTGCTTAATTACTGTTTTCAGTCAGTTTGTATCTTCCTACTGAATGTAAACATGTTAAACTAAGCCTCCATAGATATTTGCAACATATTTTATAAAAATTTGGGCCTATCAAAAGCAAAATCCAGTAACTGTGTGGAAAATACTTTGGGGAGAGAAAAATTTTGCTGGACTTCAAGGAGAAAGAAATATATAATTCATGCAGAACTGTCTATGAGTTTATTATTAGCCTTAAAACTGCTGGATAACGAACTCAATTTTTTATATATATATATATATATATATATATATATATATATATATATATATATATATATATATATATATATATATATATATATATATATATATATATATTATAGAGCCAATTTAAAGATTTTAAAAATAGCATTAGAACTTTATGCTTACATGTAGCAAGTTAAATTAACTGTTCATCCAGTAGAGAAACATATGTGGTTCAGAATAAAGTGAGGAGTTTTGAATATCCTGCTTGGTTTCTATTTTCAGCCAATATGGATCATTTTGCTGGACATAAACAATGCAATGTGCTTTTGTTTACTCATGTCTGTACAAAGTTTACGTTCTATTCCACTGCTCAAAGAACTGCTAGAGACTATGTTTACTCATTAAATAAAAGGGTTTTGTTAAATAACTGCTATCATCAATACTAACAACAGTTATGTCGCTGTGGATTAACATCTGTATAATAAAGATTTCTGTACATCACCACTAATCTATACAGTCTTTGCCACTAGTCACATAGTATATTTTGGAATCAGTTTTGCAACATATAATACGCATATCACTAACAGGATTAGTTTAAAGCAACAAATATATAATTCCACGTCTTAATAAAAATAAGCAGCAACTGCCTTCACAGTAAGGTGCACCACAGAATTTTTCACTTTGCTAACCCCAGCAGAGTTAACAAAATTTACAATACGTTAAAGTGGTTTCAATGACTTCAATTCAGCATTATTTTTAAATAACTTGTTTCAATTAACTACTCACTATACTGTATTTAACAAACACAACATTAGATTAACCAAATAAATTGTTTTTACGTTAAGGTTTTGAAATGAACCTCTTCAACTCTTGCAATGTATAAAAGACAGATTTATCAGACTGATATTACCTCATTTGCTGGCATATAAGACAACTATTATTACATATTTTTGGCCTTCAAAAAATGCTACTCGTCTTATATGAAGGTGCAAAAATTTTTGGTAACCTAAAAATCGTTTGAAAGCTAAGCTGTAAGCTGTGGAGTTGTATGATGTTTCAAGGAATTACGTTTTTCGTCACAAACAAAAACGAGTGCCCCTTTTTCTTAATACAATTTACTGTACGAAATTTTGTTGAGCGTAATTCATAATAAAGGACCTTCCTCGCAGCGATCGGTGCAGCTGGAACACGTGCCGAGATACTTTTGTCTCGCCAGTCTACAACTCTCGGGCGGACAAAACGAGAATCTAGGTACCGTATCACACATTCACGTGTCTACTGTCTAGTGCTAGGCTGGCAGAAAGCAGCGCACAGGAATGCAATGACCTTGCAAGCAGCTGTTGTAGCATGGCATTGCCATGTAGCGCGCAGGGTGCCTCAGTCCGGCATTAGGCGTATTTTAGCGGTTGAATTGTTGGTCACAAGCTGTTAGCCAGCATTTGCCGAAATCGTCTGCATTTACAAGAAATCGCTAAAATGCAATATACAGTGAATATAAATGGCTACCACCATGGAGTTACGAAATTGTGTATGTATTTGATATTGCCTTATCAGGAATAGAATTGGATTGTACAAAGGAAAACACTTCTTCACGAATACGTTTATTGGAAAATAGATTGCTTTCACTATTTTTTAACACGTACAACATAATAAACAGTAAAAATAAATTTAATTATGCACCTGCATATAATGGAAAATTAATACTGCATCATTTTCTTTTAAAATAACTAAAGTTCCGTACATATTTCATATAAATACCGTTTGTTTTGATTTCTGATTTATTCAAGGTAAAACAGGAAATAATGGTAAAGGTAAACATCCTGTGAACAAACCCTGTAACCGTCCTCCTGCCTCGGTTGCCAGAAACGTGCAAACACCATTAGACTGGTTGCAGCATGTTTGCAAACACCCTTGCAAACAGGAGCGCTAAAATTCTCTGTTCACAGGTACAGCTACCAATTCAACCACTAAAATACGCCTATTGCCATGTAGCACGCGGCGTGCCTCAGTCAGGCATTGCCAAGTCGCGCACAGCTGCCGGCCAGCAACTGATGATGTCGCCGGCCGCCGCCGTGCATTTCCTTGGCTCTTGGGCGCCCGGAGGGCAGTAGTAGCCAATGTTATTCGTTTATGTGTCTACTACGTATGGTGTTTAAATGACGGTAATAAATGCACTGAAAATATTTAAACTAAATTTCAATGTTTCTAGCAGAGGAAAAAAATATTTTTGTCTGAAATTTCAAAATTAGTAATTTACTTTTTTTTTATGATTTTGTACCTTCAAAACCATGACTCATCTAATATGCGGGGTCGTCATATATGCCGGCAAATACTGTATTATAAAAGTAATATTTAGTCATACTATTGGTTTATATACTTGTACCGGGAGTCGGCGACTCCGGTTCACCACACTTGAAGATTTGTTTAATTTACATATCCTGGACTGGCAGTGAGGTTGCTTTGGAGGAACTTGGTGCTTGTGCCCTGTGCGCTTAATGGTTTGAACTTCCCGCCCGGACCTCGGCCGTGATCGGCCGCCGTCGGATGCGCTCGTGTTCGCTCTCCCCTCCTTCCCCCTCCTTCCGTGCCCAGCTCAGACACTCCCGTCTGCGAGACAATGAGTCTTCTCCCGGGCCCGACCGTGGGCGGTTGTGTTTAGCTTGCGACCGCGGTGCCACACCTGAGCCGTGTCATCGGTAAGTTCCTGTTGTTTGAGTTTAGTGTTCTTGTTTTTTCGTGTTTTTTCAGTTAGGTTTGGTTAATTGTTTGTTTGCGTTGATGACACGTCGAGGGTGTGCTGTCACGGCCGCGAGCCCTGTACGACTAGGGATTTGTCCCTATTTTTTTTAATGGAATAAAGTGGTGCGCATGTGTCTGCCACAGCAACTTAGTATTTCTCTCTTAATCTTTTATTGTAATTCTGTGTCAACATCTCAGTGGAGAATACGTGTGAAACTGTTAAGCTTTGTATGATGACTCACGTTATATCAATTGTTTTGCCTAGATCTGTCTTTCATAATTGGTAGCTTAGAGAACCCTGTGTCATTGTTGTTGGTTTAATGTGTGTTCTAATGGGAAGGACACTGGTGAGTGGCACTGGGCCTTGGTCGATGCTTAGCAATGCCAAGATTAGCAGCCTGTAACTACGGTGCCTGCTAGACGCGGGCTCAATGCTGCGCGACTCTGCTCAGGCTGTTTTGCTTGGCGAGTTGTTGAGGCTTAATGTAAAGGAACACACATTGCGAAATTACGACACAGTGTCAGGGATTTCGTTAGGCCTTGTGTGCTTGCGAATATTATACGTAGGTGTCTTGTGTTGCGTCATGGCAGACGTTACGGAGTTTGTGATGCGCTACAGTTACTTAAGAGTTACGTCAGTATTTGACCGAGTCTGGGGTCGAATTCAAGCCTTCAGAAGACGTCACTGCATTGCGAATACACGCGCTGACGTATATTAATTCGTTGCGTAATATAAGCAACACGCACTTGGGAGGTTCGGCTTTGACAGGAGAAGGGCCTGTCACTGCAGCACAGACTATTCTAATAGGACGGTTGAACCAGGTTCCGTCGCTTAGTGTGTTGCAACCTGATGACGTGCTACGTTTTCTTGTTGCAACCGACAATGTATTCTTTGGAATGCGCTGCGGAGAACACGAGAATCTGTTTTTGACCTGTTTGTCGTCGAGGCTCGATGGTCAAGCTGGGGACGTGTTTGCGCAATTAGCGCAACACGACGTAACTTATGAGAGTTCAAAGACACTGCTACTTGAAAGTGTAGGGTCTCCCATGGTTTGGGCTATGGTGAAGCAACAGTATGTTGACAGATTCCAGCGTGTAGGGGAAAGCGTACCGGCATACGTGAGTGAGGTATTGACTTACGCCCGTGCCATGAATGTGCACCTGCGACGTGCGGAGGCTAAGTTGGTGCACGGTATAGTTGATTGAATGACGCCGCAAGCTAGGGAGCATCGCTATGCATCAAGTGTTCCGGTGACACGGGAACAGTTAAGGGTCCTAGCTCTGGAAATAGAGCCGCAAGTGGCTCTAGACGCAGCTTCGCTACGTAGTACTAGTGCGGCTGAGGAAATAACAGGGATTGTAAATCGCGAGTCTACGCAGACACAGGGCTTGTGCATGGCTGTTAGGCAAGAAGCCAGTGCATCTGGGTGCGATAATGTACCGGAGTTAGGACGTAGGCGGAATGTTCGACATGTTGCCCCGAGGCAAGTAGAGTCTGTAGAGCCGAGGGCTGTTCTTGCGTTTAATGCGGAATGTAGTGGGCAGGCTCGTGTTACACGTAACTGTCGATCTAGTAATTGCTCTGGGTTCGGCCATGTGGGACGTGATTGTTCCAGTGTAGTTGTGGACCGCACGGAGCGGAAGTGTTTTCGCTGCGGAGACGTAGGTCACGTGCGAGCAAACTGTCCGGGAAACGGATTGCCGCCGCACCTTTAAGTGCCAAGGGTCACCGGCGGAATAATTCTAACAGGGCACATTATGATTGTTTCATGTCCGTGCTGTGTTATGGTCATGAACGAGCAACTCTTGTGGATACGGGAGCATCACATTGTTTTGTGCGAGAAGAAATGTGGAATTCCTTAGTTCAGCGGAATCCACATTTATTAAGGGAGCTCCATACCTCAGAGGGCTTGAACGTGTGTGTGGCCAATGAGCACGTTGTGAGGTGCGTGAGATCGGCGAAATTGCATTTCAAAATTGAATTATTCTCTTGGTCGCATGTTTTTTGGGTGGTTCAAGGACTGGTGGCCGATATCGTGTTGGGATTAGATTTTCTGCACAGGTCTCGTGCAGTGGTCGACATTCCTGCAGGCCAGCTAGTGTTTAAGTTCGCTCCCGAAGTCCCGTGTCGGTTATTGTCTTCTGTAAGCCGAGGGTCGGCCCCCTTAGGTGAGATTTTGGCGACCACTAGTCGGAGTGTCAATAGTGTTGAATCATTATTAAGGGAGTTCAACGATGTGGTAGCTTTATGCATCGGCCGGTGTGACGTGATGCCGTATCGCTTTACCGTCACAGAAGACGTACTAGTTCCGAGTTCCGTTTTACATCTATGCTCCTCCTAAGCTGGAGATCATGCGCGAATTTGTGGCAAAACTTTTGGACGCTGGTGTGATTTCTCCGTCAACCTCCGATTACGCCTCGCCCGCCTTCATGGTTAAGAAGGCTAATGGTGGCTTTAGGTTAGTGACGGACATGTCTGCGGTAAATCAGAAGATACACCTTGACCCGTTCCCTGCACTTACTGTAGATACAGTGTTGCAACATCTCGGGAAGGCATCGTGTACTCTGTAATAGATCTTAACGCCAGTTTCCATAAATGCTTGCTGCACCCTGATTGTCACAAGTACACTGCGTTCCGCACGCAATGGGCCCAGTACGAATTTAACCGTATGCCCATGGGGGCCAAGTTTGGCACTCAGGCCCTTTCACGTGTCCTGGATCACGTGCTGGCAGATTTGAAGTTTAAGTGCGTTATCAACTATATAGACGATATTATCGTCTACAGCGCATCTATGGACCAACACCTAGATGATTTGCGGGCTGTATTGACATGCCTGAGGGACGCCGGTTTGACCGTGAATCCGGCTAAGGTCACGTGGGCGTCTTCCTCTGTGAAGTTCCTAGGATATATCGTATCCAGGGGGCGCCTGGTCATGGATCCTGACCGGGTGGTCCCTGTGGTAAATTTTCCGCGCCCTAAGACCGTGAAAGGCGTGTCCAGGTTTATTGGGTTGCTAGGGTATTATGCCAGGTTTATTCCCCGGTTCTTGGAACTGGCTGCGCCGCTGAACCGCCTTAAGTGGAAGGGCGCTGTGTTTGAATGGGGACCCGATCAGGAGAATAGCTTTAAGGGCCTTAAAGCAGCCTTGGCCGCAGCGCCGTCACTGTATTTAGCCGATTTAGACCTGCGTTTTGTGATTAATGTCGACGCTTCGAGCGTGGCCTTGGGGGCGACATTGGGACAGTGGAGGGATGGTGCGGTATGTCCAGTGGCATTTGCTAGCCGGACTCTATCTGATTCTGAGCGACGGTTAAGCGCCTTCGAGAAGGAGGCCCTGCTTGTGTCTGGGGGACTACCAAATTCGAGTCGTTTGTGGGTGGCGTTGAGTTTGATTTGTGCACGGATAACCAGGCTGTGTCCTGACTGCTTTCACACTCGAGTGACTTTGGCAAACTGGGCCAGTGGGCGTATCGTTTGTTCCGGTTCCAGTTTGTCATAAAACACGTCCCTGGAAACAGTAACATGGCTGCAGATGCTTTGTCACGTATGTTTGGTTCGGATGACTAAGAGGAATGCGTTCCCGTTCCTGAGGAAGTAGATGGCGTGTGTGCGGCCTTTACGACTAGTGTTATGTTTTACCATCGTTTGAGTGATACGCAGTCTGAAGAAGAGTTCTGCAGGGGGTTGATTGACGCGGTTTCGCGAGGTGACAATGTCCCTTACGTGGTCACGGATGGACTTCTGTACTATACCGGGCATCGGAAGCGTGCTAAACGTCTGGTAGTTCCGGAGGTTTGCCGGCCGGAACTCCTCAGGTATTATCATGATTCCCCCTTTGGGGGACATTTGGGGCGTCAGGGCACCTTAAGTAAGCTAAGCGCCAGATTTTATTGGCCCACAATCTTTGCGGACTTACGAAGGTACGTGAGGCGTTGCGATGTGTGTCAGCGTGCAAAGCCCTGCCAAAATTCCCGTGTGGGTATGTACAGTGTTGATGAAATCACGTACTCATGGGAGGTGTTACACTGTGATGTGTTTGGCCCACTCACTCGTTCTACTAAGGGCAATAAGTACATTTTAATAGTGCTGGACGTCTTTTCGAACTTTGTGTTTCTTATTGCTACTCGTAGCATACGAAGTTCGGAGATCCAGCGTCACTTGACAGACTTGACAGACCGTGTTTGGTCGGTGTTCGGCCCTCCCGTGAGCTTACTTACAGACAACGCAACCTATTTTACATTTGCGACCTTTAGGGACATGTGCTTTAGGTTGTCAATCAACCATTATACGTCCAGTCCTTATTTCCCGTGTGGAAATAGGGTTGAACGCTTTAACCGTAATTTGAAGGTGACGTCAGCGCTATACCATGAGCAACAGAACGTGTGGGATGAAGACCTAGATCTGGTCTCCATTGGGTTCAATTCCGCTGTGCACAGCGCTACCAAGTACAGCCCTGCCCGCATCCTGTTTGGGCGAGACTTATTACACCCTTTGCTCAATGTTTGGGGCATTCCCTCCCCAGCGGCTCTGGTATCAGATGCCGCGAGAGAGCTCATGGCCGCTGATGTGGTTGGAAACTTGTATGACGCACGTGGGCGACTTCAGGCGAGGTACAATGCTGGAAGAACTGAGTCTGATTTTCAGGTTGGAGATGCAGTGTTCTGCAAGTCCTTTGTACTGCCCTCTGGACCGGATCAGCGCGGGAGCAAGTTGATGCTGAAGTACCAAGGTCCCTATGATGTGATTTGATTGCTGGGACCCAATACTGTTCTCCTGAGCGAGCCAATGACTGGAAAAGTTGTGAGGAAGGCTCATGTCACTCATTTGAAGCGAGCAGGGAATTAATTGATGTTTACTGCTAAGTTTGTACAGGTTTACAGGCATGGTCATCAACAGGGGTGTGAAGAACGGAAATATTTGGGACAACTGAGTTGCAACGAAGAGAGTGGGCAGAGCCCGCCCCCTCACTTCGGCGTTTCTATGATTTCCCTCTCCCATTCCCCTATTTGTGGCGCCGGTGAAGGCTCGTAGTGTTGGTGGTGTGTAGTGTGTGTACCGGTACCGTGTTTGTGTGTAGGTGTTTTGTGTGTGTGTTCGTTGCGGTGTAGTACCAGCTGGTAATATTATAGTGTAGCTCGGCCGAGACAGTGTTATGATATTTTTTATAGCAATTTCGTGAGCTCTGTTTGTGAATTTTTAACTAGCTTTTGAGCTTTTGTATAAGAATTTTTGTAATTTGGGGTCAGTATTGGCCAGAATTTTCTAAACTGTGCTATTCTAGGTCGTGTGGCCAGAAATTTAAATGTGGTAATTTAGATTTCTATTTTATATTGTGCCTAAGGGTTATAGTGTTTTTGAACTGGGCAATTGTCAATTTCTATTGAAAATTCTTGTATGCTGGTTGTCACATGTGTACTAATGCCTCTTTATAGGGATTTTGTTTAAGGAACCAAATATTATAACTCTGGTCTGGTGTTTTTACATGCTCCACAATGGCGCTGGGCGGGCAGACCTTCCCTTGGTTCCTGGGCGACACGAGCTCTACAGTCTCAGAATGCTGGGCGAAGGCACTGCATGGATGGGATCTGGCACAGATGATATCCCCGGCAACCCAGACAGGCTCGTTCATCCTGAGCTAGATCGTTGACCCTCTTACGCCTCCAGGACAGGGACGGAGGCCTGTAGGTCCTTGTATGAAGAAGTAAGGAGGGGGGAGTTGTACCGGGAGTCGGCGACTCCGGTTCACCACACTTGAAGATTTGTTTAATTTACATATCCTGGACTGGCAGTGAGGTTGCTTTGGAGGAACTTGGTGCTTGTGCCCTGTGCGCTTAATGGTTTGAACTTCCCGCCCGGACCTCGGCCGTGATCGGCCGCCGTCGGATGCACTCGTGTTCGCTCTCCCCTCCTTCCCCCTCCTTCCGTGCCCAACTCAGACACTCCCGTCTGCGAGACAATGAGTCTTCTCCCGGGCCCGACCGTGGGCGGTTGTGTTTAGCTTGCGACCGCGGTGCCACACCTGAGCCGTGTCATCGGTAAGTTCCTGTTGTTTGAGTTTAGTGTTCTTGTTTTTTCGTGTTTTTTCAGTTAGGTTTGGTTAATTGTTTGTTTGCGTTGATGACACGTCGAGGGTGTGCTGTCGCGGCCGGGAGCCCTGTACGACTAGGGATTTGTCCCTATTTTTTTTAATGGAATAAAGTGGCGCGCATGTGTCTGCCACAGCAGCTTAGAATTTCTCTCTTAATCTTTTATTGTAATTCTGTGTCAACATCTCAGTGGAGAATACGTGTGAAACTGTTAAGCTTTGTATGATGACTCACGTTATATCAATTGTTTTGCGTAGATCTGTCTTTCATAATTGGTAGCTTAGAGAACCCTGTGTCATTGTCGTTGGTTTAATGTGTGTTCTAATGGGAAGGGTACTGGTGAGTGGCACTGGGCCTTGGTCGATGCCTAGCAACGCCAAGATTAGCAGCCTGTAACTACGGTGCCTGCTAGACGCGGGCTCATACCAAACTTAACATGTAAAATTTTATGATTATTAGGAAATAATTTAAGAACTATTGTCTCCTACAGCATTATTAAAGTACTGTATTAAGTATTACATACATTGATTTTTGCAACTATCAACTACAGAAAATAAAAATTCTTGAAACCAAGAGTTCTTTTACAAACGTACAGTATAACTTTTTTGTTTAACCTTTATTAAACTTTCCAAGAAATATTTACAATAAAATCTCTAATTAAAGTCTGATGGGACCTAAATTTTTGCAGTATATAATAATGTGATTCTATTACCCTGTGTCTGCAAAAACTATAAATATTCTTTACAAATTTTCTTCAGGCTAATTATTCCTTAAATAAAAACAACATGCCACCATCTGACTTCTTTATATTAGGGGCCTTAATATTACACTGTTTCATTAATAAAGAAAACTTTTACTGAACATTTATTACAGTTATTTACCAACCCCATGGAAACAGTAATCAGCTTTGTATTAACAAGGTATAGCTGTATATTGATTTGCACCTGCACTGTCAATGTGCTACAAATTACAGACACATGAAGCACCACTACTGGTACATACTTTAAGTGAAAACATTTTCTTACCACAAAGAAAGACTGTAGCTACATACGATTAGCTACAGCAAAAACGCCAATGATTGTCGAATGAAGTTAATGATGGCTGTTCCAGTTTTTCTAAGGATCATAGTAAAACAATACTCTGATTGTGGATGCACACAAGGCAGTGCACACATTACGGACTCCTTCCAAACTTCTTAGCATACAAAGCATGAACCAACAGCTTCTATGATCGGATGCATCTGGCATGGGATTTCAAAACTGGACCCACATAAAAGTCCTAGCATTGCCTAGTCAGCACAGCATTTAGCCTGCTGCACATGGAACTAATTTTAGCATGAAAGTTTCTACAATTTTAGCCAAGCACTCCCCACAGAGATATTTAACTTGAAGACACACAGGGTTAGGTACCAATTTTAATTCACATGGTACATGTTTCCATGTGAGCTATTCTCAGAGCTATTAAGAGGCATAAACACAAAATGATATGTGGAGCCACGGTAATGTAATGATAAGGTCCAGCGTGCCCCACTTGACAGTAACCGCTTCACTTTTATTCAAAATGTACCAAACTGATGCAGTGATTTCATTTAAAACTTTATCCTATAGGACTTTTTAAGTGAAAGCCCTACAAATTTATCTGTGGAAAGATTGTACTTAAGTCAAACATATTCATCTAGTGTTGTGTTTTATGAATCCCAGCAGTATTTTTGTTGTAGTTACCGCAATCTAAAACAACCATTTTAAGCCATTTCAGGATATCCAAAGTCATGTTTCTAATCGGCATGCTGCATTTTTAAAGCAAATTTTTGAGTGTATCTTCTTCGTAGATAAAATATTGTGAATAAGTTTAGCAGTTTCGTGAAGGAAAAAATTAACTTCGCACGCTAACACTGTTCTTACGCCAGGTACATAGGCCTCATAATGCTGGCAGCAATGAAAAAATGGATTAAGTAAGCACCACTTCACATTTCAGCAAATTTCTACATTTCAAATGCATTGCACTTAATTGAATTGGTTGTAAAGGTTACACTATTCTGTCCACTTCCACATACTTCTGTGCGAAGCTGAATCTCATATACGACAAATTATGTTCATTGCTGTTAATGAACGTATGTAACGGTTTTAAGATATCTGCTCCCTTTCAGGATTTAAAAAATTTGAATTTACTAAAATAGCATAAATAGGGATCAGGCGAGAGCCGATAACTTAAAAAGTTTTTTATGGCAAAATGTTGTGAGCAGTGAGTTATCAATTCAACAGCAAATATATTTATATAATGTTAATACATAGTTACATTATACTGTTTGTTTTTCATTTTCATTGGCTGAGATTGAAAACCAGCAAGGCAAGTAACAAAAGTATTACTGTTCAAATTACTGAATACCCAACAAGCAAGCAGCACTGCATTTCACATATAACATATGCAGAAACTAATTTACACAAGTAATCATCAGCTATACATACGATTCTGGGCTTTCCTTTTGCGGGTGGACTTATTTTGCTTTGCACGAGCTGTTTTTCTATTGCCTGCTTGTAAAGAGCCCTTAACTTGTTCATTTTTCCCAGCTGTTGTCTTATCAGGTAGGCCTACATTACTGGTTACACTAAAGATGTCAAGAGACGATGGTAACTCGGGAAAATTGACGTCCGACAACTCTTCGCTATCGAGGTTAATAGCTTCATCAAGCAGAGAGTTGCAAATTTTTCCTGGTAATGGGTGATGCCATGACAGAGCTGCAAGCAACACAATTTACGTATTTTAATGTTACAGTCACTACAAGGTACATTCCATTACAATATTACTTACAGTAATTTTTGTAACTTTCTATTTTGAAAATAGCATTACCTCTGTTGTATTACTAAATTTTTTGCACAAATTTTCAAGAATCAATCTTAAATTAAATGTGAAAACATTAGTAGAATGAAATATAACTAGAAAACCACAACACTCATGATTCTACACAAAAACATTTAGAATACATCCATATAAAATAGGAATATCAGTCTGTCTGAAAGTGCTAGCATGTATATTTCTAACAGTTAAGACTTTACGGAAATAGGCTAAATTAAAGATTTTGAAGTGGTAGAAGAACAGCTAGCTGCAAAACTGCAAAGGAAACATGTAATACCTACCACTTTCTTCAATTTCAAGATTTGTATCAATCTACAAAACTCCACCTTCCCAGAGAGGGGAAAAAAGTCCCTTCTGTGGCTGCATCTCATATTATGTCAGTCTTACATAGTGTAGAAGTAAGTACTATTTATATCTTATGCCCAACCCACAGCACAAGCACCAACCTGGTTTAACAAAAGATTGTGTGCCCACTATTATGATGAGTCTTGTTGCTCTCGTCTGTGTGTATATTTATTCAATATAAAAACCAAACATTAATTTAAACTTTATTTTAGAATGAAGCAAACCAAAAAAGCTAGCTGACACATGCCCCAAAAATTCACACTCCATACAACCCAAGCTAAGAGCTGATCATCACAAATAATGGTGACAGTAGTGAATAGCCACTAGTAGCAAGCATGTAATTAATACTTTATTTGAATGTTTGTGCTATCCCAAACACAGTCTTTGCAGCAACAAGGAAGGAGACCACAGATAAGTAAAAATGAGAGCAAAATAGTACTGAATTTGCTACTAACATACACACTCAAAATACAGCTGACGCAACTTGGTAAAAGTTCCCATCGTAGTTAGTAAAACTTTGTACTGTAAGTTGTCAAACAATTTCATCCATTACATTATCTGCTAATCTAGTGCACAAACTACATTGAAATCCATTTCAATAAAATTTTTCCTGCTTACTGCATGTATTGCTAGTGTGACTTTCTGACTTTCTAAGAAAAGAATCAGGAAAAGGAATTCCCAGCACATCGGAATTCCTATATGAAAGTACAACAGTTAAAGGTCGTTCGGGGAAAAGTGAACACTAAAAATTTACTCTTCTAATTCTGAGGTGGAGAGGAAATTAGTGTCGGTGGTACCAGCAGGGGTTGTCAGAGGTATTGTGATTTCTCCATTAAGGGGGAGATATGCTTGTACTATATTCTTGCCAACTGGGCAGCTTGGGTAGCGTGCTGAATAAATCCTTGGCTTGGTGGCGGGACGACTGACGTTTCACAAAGTTGGCGGTGGCAGCCGTGTCGAGGGTCACAAGGACCTCCTTTTCATAGAGTCACCAACATTCGTGGAAGCGCAGAAGCATTATCTGTGTGGTCTGGGGCCTTCAGGTCATAGACCCTTTGTTGTGAGCCAGGGCGGCGGGTCTGATCTGGTCTAGTTCCCGGCCGTGGCATTTCCTGCGGTATGTCCTTACTCATCATGGTCTCTGTTGGGGCAATGGCTGGCTTGTTTAGCTCAGTAAACATTGCAGTCCTGGTGAATGTGTCATGCTGGACAGTACCAACACTTAGGGATAGTCTATTGTTGTAAATTTTGTTTGATTGAGTGGCCATCGAGCAAATAGAACGGCATTGGAGAATGGCTGTAGATTCTCTGAGGGGGTGGGAGAGTGAGTGGGAGGTCCTGTAGGCTACATGGGGGTGTGTCGAGTGTGCCTGAACCCAATCCAGAGTGTGCTCTTAGTTTCGGACGACAACCACAAGGCGCAGGTGCGCTAGGACCTGTAGGAGACCGTCTCGAATGCACTTGCCGATGTTTGAAAAGGTCTGCGAGGTGATTCTGGGTTACAATACCTTAAAGCCTGGAGCCTTATTCCAGAACTGAAGGTTCTCAATCAACGTCATAGTAATTTTTGTAACTGCAAAAAGAGCCTGCAATTAGGACGTGTGCTGGAAGCGATTCTTTCAGGTATGTTGCGGCAATATTAGCTTGGATCATCTGTGAATGGGACGCCTTTTGACTCAGTTGATTGTCTAGAAGAGTTTGTGTTGCAAGGAAATTGCCAAATGATCTAGAACTGTGTAATGGAGTGAGTGAGTGAGTGAGATATTTTGGTCAGCACTTACCATAGAAGTCTTCAGCACTGTTGAGGGATGACATGATGAGAGTATGAAGCAGCACCAGAATGAAGGGACGGTGGAAACAGGAGATCCTCAAGAAAACCAGCCGACCAACAGCATCATCCGGATATGTAATGGAGAAAGAGTAAGAGTGAAGAACCGGGCATGCGTCGTTCCGGAGATGAGGTTGCTCTAGCTGTGCCCATATCAGGCAACACACACAGACGGACAGACAATTATGCCCTGTCAAACGGGTCCTTCTCGAGCAGGGGTTCTTAGACAAGGTCTAGCCCACATTTAAACACATAGAGAGAAAAACAAATTCGTGTCTTACAAATGCAATGCGTGTATTGTACGAACGTTACAGGCGTGCATGACAAAAGTTACAATAATATGAAAAGTTAATCGACAAAGAGTTGATCAATTACATTACAAAAAAAAACCATGAGATTCAATAAATAATTACCAAAGCTCCACTGCTCGTGCCACATCAACACTCCGCTGGCCACGCACAATGAAAGGAAAATAAAATCGAAACAAGCTATTGGGGGATAACACGTGACTTACCGAACTGGAAACGAACCTCCAGAACATTGACCCAACAAAATACAACAGACGAAACACTTACAAAATTACGTGCGTGCCGACCTGACGTTGAGGAAAACAGAGTGGAGAAGAAGACCTTCCCAAGGTGGCAACGGGACACAGACTCATTCGGAGGCAGATGGCGAGAGCCAGGCGAAGGTAGGGGCAGAGGGAGGGTACGAGGCACGAAGAGAGGAAGGCAACGAAGGAGTCAGAAGACGCCCAAGGGCGGGCGTGCACTTCAAATATGGCATGAGGGCCGACGTCACACAGTTCAAACATGGCTGCTCTCAAATCATGCTGACAATATTGCTGTATCGTCTTATAAACAATCCACACACGTTGAATCTTCACATCAGTCTAGGAAGAGTGTGCGGGCCTAGCACACAGCAAGTCAAAGTATAAGATTTGCACATTTTGGGGTTGTGTAAGTGAGGAATGAAAGATAGCACAAACAGTAAAACAACTGTTCGCTGGAACTGAGCTCATATAACTGGTCAAAATTATGCAAAACTTATTGTAAAAAAAAATTGTTTTAAATGTGAGTGTTGCGTTCTAAAGAGTATCATTGTAATGGAATTTGTAATTTTTAAAATAACATACACATACATACATATATATATACACACACACATATGTGTATATATATATATATATATATATATATATATATATATATATATATATATATATATATATATATATACACACACACACATATACACACACACACACACATATATATATATATATATATATATATATATATATATATATATATATATATATATATAACCATTTTGCCAGAATTCTTATTTTCTCATTTGAAAGGCAACTTTAGTCTGAACATACCTATAAAGTTACATTGTGACTAATTAATAATTAACTACACCTAGAGATGTGTGTTTACGTGTCAATATGGTGTTTTGTGTTCTAGAAGTATTGAACTGTGCGTTCCCCCTAAATGATTTTTGGTACAATTTCACTGCGCAACTCTGCTCTTGTGGAGTGGTTGTACTTTAATAAATCAGAGCCTAATGAGAAGACAGGAAAATAAATGAATTGTACTTTAAGAATAGCAGACCCTTTTTAATTTAGAATTTCAGGTATTCGGGCCGGCGATCATGGCAGAGCCATCAGACTTTTTACATTGTCTGGGTAGAGCCGACTTACAATTGTACTTGTCGGAACGAGAGGTGGAGTATAGGGAAGATGAGATAGCTATTAATTTGCGTGAATGCACCCTAACTTGGTTTAAGGAAACGGAAAGGGAAAATAAACAAGAAGTTATACAAAATTATGAAAGAAGCACAAAATTAAAAGAAGAGAATAAATGGATCACAGATGTTTGAAATCATTTCCCTATTATGGAAGAAGGTGGTGTAGAAACAGCATTAGATATTAATACACATTTGCAAAAGATTGCAGCACTGCGATTAATTTCAGAACAAGCCTTATTGAAAGGGTTGATCATGAAATGGTCTGTATGTGCAGGCTTCAATGAAAACACTGTCTGAAGAAGAAAGGGTAGACATAGAGAATACTAGCGAATGTTTGTCCTAGTGTGTTGCGTAGGTGTCTTAGGAGATGAAATATGTGTATAGGTTTCAAGGGCCGAATGAACGTAATAGTAAATTCATTGAGTCCGTAGTTGATTATCATACAGGCCTGGGTGAATTTTTAGAAGAAAATGAGTTGGTCAATTTGTTGTTACATAACATGTCACTTGCAACTAGGAAGGAGTGTGGAATTGGCCTCATTCCCGTCACAGTAGGGGAATTGCGACGACTAGCTGTCGAAATCCAGAGCAGGGATGAACACAATAAATAGCACTGAAAGGAATTTCCAAAAGAAAAAGAAATAAAAAAGAATGAGTGGGTAAAAAGGGAGATGATTTTGAGTAGTGAAGAACCTCAATGAAAGGCGGGATGGGCTTATAATCAAAGGATGGGAGTGGTGAATGCTGATAAAGATAAAGGTAAGCTAGAATTTATAGGTTTCTGCGCAAATTGCAGCTTTAGGGGTCATTGGATTGCGGAATGTCGTAAGCCCGCAATTAATTACAATGAGAGGAAAAGTTCTGCATGCAGAAAGTAGGACATCTTACATATAAATAACTGTCTGGTAAACTTGTAATGGCCCAGGACTAGCGCGAATCCCGAACCTGGAAACAAGTAAATGCGGACTCTCAAAAGGTAACCAAGAAAGAAGAGAATTTGGTTGTTTTAGACTGTTATGGCACATGCAAACTAGTTTTACTGGACTCAGGCGCTCCGCACAGTTTAATGTCTTGGACATGGTGGGAAGTTTTGTGCAAAGAGAATAAGTTATTAGATAAAATACGTATTTGAAAGGAATACTAAGAAAAAAAATTAATGTTAGCTGATGGTACACTGAGAGAAAGTAAAGGCAGGTTTAATTTACATTGCAAAATTTCAGAAATTTCTTGAAACTTTACATTTTATGTGGTGCTAAAGTTATATGTGAAAATGGTACTAGGTTCAGATTTTATATGCCGAGTACAAGCAAAACTAGATTTTGGTCAAGGCTTCTCAACTTTTGCCTTTAATGATAAAGTGAGAATGAAATTAGCTAGCAGTGGTTATAAAACTGGAGTCTGCAGTTTCAAACGTGATGAGCCGATGACACTAAACAACGTAAGATATAGAATTTGTTGACTGAATTTTGAGAATAACAGGAAAAAATTGGGCAGTGTGACCAGCTTCCTTATAAATTTTGAGTGGCAGATAAAACACCAGTAAAGTACATATCATTTCATTGTTCGCCTATAAAGTTAAAATGCTTTAGGGAAAAAATTGATAAATTGCTGAAAGCGGGGGTGGTCCCTTCTAAGTTAAAGAGTTTTTCTCATCTGGATTCTTAGTGAATAAAATGGGCCGCCGGGATTTTAGGCTAGTTGTAAACAATGCAAAATTAAATAGCAGAGGTCGTTCGGACCCTTACCCATTGCCAAAAATAGAGAGTGCGTTACAACATTTAGGTAACACTAAAATATTTACAACTTTAGACTAGAACAGTAGTTTTTTTCAAGTGTTGATTGCATCACGACTGTATGAAGTATGCTATAACTAGTACTCCTTGGGCGCAGTACGAGTTTACTTGTGTGCGCATGAACTAATTTCGGCAGCCAAGCTTTAAATTGGGTTATAGACTAAGTGTTGTCAGAATATAAATACGAGTTTGTGTTTCACTATATTGATGATATTATCATATTTGATGAAACATGGGAGGAACACTGGGAACATTTAGAAAAGTGCTACTGAAGTTACGAGAAATGGGCCCTACGATAAATCCTACGAAAGTAATGATAGGGAAAGAGGCTGTAAAGTTTTTGGGCTACATCATAGCAAGAGAGAAGTTACGAGTTGACCTGGAAAAAATTGGGCCCACAGTGGAATTCCCTTGCCCTAAGACGTTAAGGGACATTCAAAATATCTTGGAATAGTAGGATACTACGCCCGATTTATTCCAAAATTACCTGAAATTCACGAGCCCTTAAATAGATTTTAAAAAAGGGGATTGAGTTTATGTGGGAGTCAGAACAGGAGAAATCCTTCAAATATTTGAAAATAATTTTGTGCAAGGAACCGGTTATGTTCCTGCCACTCTTCCGAGAACGTTTCAGTTTACATGTTGATGCATCTGCAACAGCCTTAGGGACGGTACAAAGTCAGATGGAAAAGGATGGCAGACAGTTGAAACTGATAGCATTTGCGAGTAAATCTTTGAATGAAAGTGAATGTCGTTTAAGCATGTATGAGAAAGAATGTCTTGTATGTCTATACGGTATGGAGAGATTTCAGAGTTTCTTGGAAGGAATCAAATTCAACCTATATGCAGACAACCAAACAATATCTTGGATCCTGGGTCATTCGAATCAACTGCGTAAGCTTGGACGTTGAGTATTGAGTTTGAATCAATTTAGATATAAAATTCATCACGTAAATAGGGTTCCCAATCCCACTGCAGTTTCCCTGTCAAGAATATACATTTAGAATTTTAATAAGGTTGGATCGTGGGCAAAGGATGAAATGATAAAGTCAATATTATTTTGTCCTGAATCATTCGAGTCCATTAAGAAGTTTCAACTGGAAGACGATACGTGTTAGCAAGTAGTTGAGATGAATGTAGGACTTTAGTAAAAGAAGTGGAATTGTTGTGTTATCAAACGGACTGAAGGCAAAGGAAAGGATAGCAGCACTGAGGGTGTACGTATAACAATTTAAAGTATTTTCATGACTTACCCAGTGGAGGTTGTTTAGGGATGAATAAAACTGGTAGTAAAATAAGGAGAGATATTTATTGGGAAGGGATGAGTAAAAATACAGCAGAATACATTAAAAGCTGTGATCTGTGTCAAAAATTTAAAGCCCCTAGTAACACAGATGGGTTTGTACGCCGCTAAAAAGCCTGAATGCCAGAGGGTTAAAAGTGCATGTAGATGTCTTCGGACTTACAGTTAGCTAAAAAAAGGAAATTTCTCAGTATTGATTGTATTGGATATGTTTTTAAAAATTGTCTTTCTACTACCAGTAAGAAGCTTAAAATCTGCAGTTTTGGTTAATGTGTTGGAAAACACAGTTTGCATAATTTTTGGGACACCCGTGGAACTAGATTCCAATAATGCTACGTATTTTGCTAGTCAGGTTTTTAAAAAGATGTACTTTATGTGGGGTATTTTGCATTTCTTTAGAAGCCCACACTTTCCTCAAGAGAATCAAGTTGAACACGAAAACCATAATTTAAAGGCTAGTTTAGGGATTTTTAGTGATCCGTAACATATTATGTAGTTGGAACGAACAAATACCCTGGATCAATATCACTTTGAATGATGCAGAACACGAGTCTACTGGAGAAAGTCGTAGTCTAGTTTCCTTGGGACATAGATTTAACCATCCACTCTTGAATATGCGGGGAATCCCTCCCTTAGATTCTAACCTCTGTTTCTTAAGCATGACAACTTGGGGTAACATTCTGAAATGAAAAGTACAGTGTTTCTGAACAGTTCTATGTACATATATATAAACTCTGATGTACACAACTGAGGTAATATTCATTAGAAGTGGCCAAATATGTGCGCATAATTCAAAATCCTAGTACAATGGCAATATTTGCTGTTGAAAATGTATGGTTTTCGTGCTAAAGCTAACCAGAACCTGTATTTAATAATTTATAGATACGGCAGTAAGCATAATAAATATCACTGTTAGCCGAGTATAATGCTCTGTACTTTTTCCTCATAGCTGTTAGACATATCTTTAACTTGTTCACATATAGGATACTTCCGAAGAGCGCCAACAAACTCCAGCTGGTGATTCATTATGAAAAATTTTAAAAACATTAAGTACACCTAGCACATAAATGGAATATTACAGTAGCAATAACCTGTTGCAATTTGAAATATGAACCAGTGTTTTCCGAAAATATTGGAAACCATGCCACATAAAACTTAAGTTATTGAGTTCTGAAATCCAACAGTAGATACTCAATGATACTGTGACGGTGCTGTCTCTCTGCCGTGTTGTGTGGTGGTGTATGTCGTCTTCGGGTTGTATATGTTTGTGTGTCGTTCCTTGGCACACTGCGACACGTGCAATGGGTTTATGTGCTTTGAGTTATTATTGTTACTGAAAAATGTAGCTTGCAGGATGACGATACGAAAAGAAACACAAAGAAACACACCTTTCTGTTTTACGACTATTTATTTGCAGCTACGATCAGTGTTCCAATATACATAGGTGTCCATTGTAAACAACCAAAATAACAAGATTAACCGGTGACGTGACATGAGATAGTTCGCCAAAACAACTATTCCCGAGTGTCTGCCCAAGACAATAGAGACGCACGGTACTGCGATTTACAAACTTAGTACTCGTTATCTGCTTCACTCAAGAAGATGGCTATACTATTATATATGGTGCAACACCTTGGCACACCTGGAGCTACAGAGTACAAAAGAGAAAGGTATAAAAAATCAAACTAGATGAAGTTTAACCAGAGCGATTTCGCCCCCGAGGCTTGGCTTCCCCGCGCCAGCGCTCCCGTACACGTCCTCCCTGTCCCGTCATGACACTTCGACTAATAGCACATTCAGCCAGCCATCATTCCGCGACCGTCCACCAGCTCCAATGTACGATGACTGCCTTTCCTGGGCGGACACCCGGACTTACTCGGCCAAGCGGCGGAGGGATACATCAGGATCCAACTTGCCTAAAAAACTGGTTGACGGACATTGATAACCTAAAAATTGTATGTAACATAGTTACTAACAAATTTGCAAAGCTTTATATTCCATCATACCAGCTAAATATTCATTAGTTTATTAATTGGGGATGTGCAGCGTCATCAATCTGCCGCGGATCACCATCTTCACGGAGTTTTGCGCCCGACACTACCACCCACGTCGATCAAGAAACGCCCGGCAGAGCTCATTGCATTCCAGCACGTCCCAATACGTGCCTCCAAGCAAGTGAACTCTGACCTGCCGGCCAGATAAATCCATCCTAGCACAGGCTAGCTCAGAGCTTATTTGAAATTTTAAGAGCCAGCACTTCTCTGTACGTGCTTCCAAGCAAGAGAACTTAGAAAAGTTGCCTGAAATTACATCAGCTTTAAAATGAGTCCAAACACAACATGAATCCGATAAGATTGACACGTAAAATTAAATACTTTTCTCTTGCTTTAACAGTTAAATTTTAAATTTTGAATAGACTTTTAATGTTAATTTCTCTATTAGCATCCCCAATTAATATGTTCAGACCTCAAAGTGGTCTAATACCTCTAAAATAGTGAATATAGTGACTGTCTAGCTTGGAAAAGTGGCTACGAAGTGACTATAAAGGTTAAAAAGTGACCAAAAAGTGACTTTACATAAAAGTATTCAATGACACCATTTGTAAATTTTTTTACATAAAAAAAAACACTGAATAACTGTTACCTCCGTATTCTTCGCTTACTATGTGAAACACATGCATCATACATATCGTAAACTACTTATTTATATTATTTTTATCTGTATTCATGTTTTACTTGTACGATACTAGGCACACCTGTTTTCTGTAAAAATATTTTAATGATTATGTCCATTTTAATACGATTCTTTCATTAAAATGTTTACTATTTTTCATGTAATTTTGTCATTTACTTGACTAATTTTTACATGTCAAGATTTATTGTCGCAGTATGAAATGTATTCAAAGTATCTTACTTTAGTTTAATATTTGAATATAAATCTGTAACTTTAAGTTTAACAATAGAAAATCTACATGAATGTGTGAACATTTAGTCTGTGTGTTGTATAGACCAAAAAATAATTAAATACATATGAAAGGAATGAGAATATGCAGGTTTATATAACAATATTAATAACCACAAGAAATAAAATTTTTTCCATCGATAAAATCAGATATTTCATGCACAAAAAAAGCGCAATCAATGACATGTTGGCCTTCCAATGTTTTACATTACACCTAACAATTTAAATATTGTGAGAGAACTTTATTTGTTCATATTTTAAAAAATAGTCTGTAGGGGCCTAGTAATAATTTCAAGAGGCAAACAAAGCCATTAAGAATTTAAAACTTTGAATAACCTACACCTTTGTGTTCCGCCTCTATATTTCAGATTTAAGACAGAATAATTTGATCTTCGTTGTCTTCATTGTTTCTTGCCACCGGTAAACTTTATGCTGGATTATGTCAATAGTTCATTGCATTTTTGCGATTTGTGAAGAAAATTTAATGCCATTCCCCAGAGACATGGTCATAGAAGAACAGGTCTGGACACTCGCCTGGAAACTTGACCCCCTTGTTGTTTGGCTGCAGTTCATTAAGTTCACGATAATGCTACACGTTTTTGGCGCTGCAGTTAGGGCGGTCTGCTCAAGCTCTGCCCACTTCCTTCCCAGTAAGATAAACAATTTATCAAAA
>PNEQ01008827.1:9706-34064 GCA_003012365.1 Medauroidea extradentata | reverse complement strand
CAACCCTACCTCCCATATTAGCACACACTATGTCTTGTAACTATTGTAATTTACACAATACTCCAGCCCTACCTTTCACATTAGCAGACACAGTGTCTTGTAATAATGTAACTTACACATCACTCCAACCCTACCTCCCATATTACCACATACTATGTCTTGTAACTATAGTAACTTACACATCACTCCAGCCCTACCTTCCACATTAGCACACACTATGTCTTGTAACTATTGTAACTTACACATCACTCCAACCCTACCATCCACATTAGCACACACTATGTATTGTAACTATTGTAACTTACACATCACTGCACACATCATTACTGCCAAAAGTGACCAAGTGAAAATGAGATAAAATTATAAAAATGCTAGAAATATGTATATGTTGTTCACGAACAATTGCCCAAGTTTAAAGTCTATTCGTCGTTTCGTACTGTTGTGTCACAGTATAGTAACATGCCACATTTTTGTTAATATCTACAATTTAATACTGTTTTAAACGAAGTGGCATTTATGACTTAATCACGTTTGGCAGTATACCAACGATATGTCAGCTGATATTTTAGACGAACCTAAGTGGAAAGCAAACTGCAATTTTATCCCTTTCAAAGACTACATGTAAATTGCACTAATTCGATCTGCCTTGTAGTTTTTGTGTGTCAGAATTGAACGTTTGCACGCAGCTTTTAACGGAATTCGAGCCCAGAACCTCCCGGAATTTAGACCTGAGTAACAAACAACTGTGTCACGTAACGTCGAAATAATTCATGAAAACCAAATTTATTTAAAAAAATAAAATATCTGTGTCCTGGGCTCATAGAGGTTGTACAACACCATGTCTCGATAGGTTACTGTAGTGAAACTCCTGTATAGGTTGTTTCTCGCTGCTCGTTTCTGCTTTTCGGATCGTCTGCCTTGATTATTGACCAACTAAGTTTTATTCTTAATAATCACGTTTCTTATAAAGAAATAAAAATACATACATATTTTTTTAAAAAATATTTACGCGAACAACACCTTAATATCACTACTGGTTAGATAGATATCGTGGGTTGATGGAAAACAAATTTTGTGCTTTTTCACCCTTTTGGGTATCGAATTTCGTAATATTTTTAATTTACATCTCAGACATTTGTATAAGTATCCAACTGAAGTGTAAATCACATCGCTAGCCCGTTCAGTCGAATCAAAATAGATCATTCACTAAATAAACACATATCACCCGTGCACAGTATCGAGAAATCGAATTTCGAAATATCTGAAAACCGTTTTGCGATAATTTATGTAGTAATCATCCTGAAGCAAAAATTAATTGTATATTTAGACTGGTTCGATAGATATCGAGGATTTATCTAAAACACATTCAATGTCTTTTCACCACTTAAGAGAGTAAATTTCTAAAAACCCTTGAATCACGTTTTAGAATACTTTATTGGTATCTCGTAGACGTAAAAAACAAAAAATTAGCCCGCTGGATTCAAGATATATCGACGATTAATTGAAAACGCTTTTCCCCACTTTTCAACCCTTTTCACGTCCTTAGGTGGCGAATTTCGAAAATTCCTTAAATAACTTTTTAGGTATTTGAGTAAGCATCAATCCTAAACAAAAATCACGTCGCTATATAAAAAATTATAGGATCGATATATATCGAATGTGAGTCGAAAACTCATATTACCCCTTTTTTTTTTAACCAGTTTAGGGCCGAATTCAGAAAATATATTTTATATGGTACTTAGAATATTTACAAAAGCACCAATTTAAAGCAAAGAACACTTCGATATCTCGATTGATTCGATAAATATTGAAGGATAATCGAAAACACATTTCACGTATTTTTCCCACCTTAAATGAAGAATTTCGGAACGTCTTTGAGTCCTGTCATATACATTTGTAAAAGTAACCAATTAAAGTTAAAATTACGACGATAGCCAATTGTGTTTCAAAGATATAGACGATTCATTAAAAACACATTTTGCCCCTTTTTACTGCCTGGGGGTCGAATTTCGAAAAAACCTAAATCTTATTTTTGGGTATTTACGTAAGCAATATTTTGAAGTGAATATAAACTCTGTATCCCGAAGGGTTCGATAGATATCGATAGTTGATTGGAAACAGATTTAAGGTCTTTTCAGCCCCTTAAAAGTTGAACTTCGAAAAATCCTTAAATTGACTAATATGCATTTTTACGAGTGTCCCATTAAAGTAAAAATCACGATGATTGGCCGTCGGGTTCGAGCTCTATCGACGTTTCTTCGGAAACACATTTCACCCCTTGTCACCCCCTTAGAGATCGAATTTCGAAAAATCCCATCCATCTTAGTGCTCGCCTACGACCTGAAGGGAACACCCACAAAAAATTTCACGATTCTAGGTCCAATGGTTTGGGCTGCAGTTTGATATGTCAGTCAGTCAGTCAATCAGTCAGCTTTCATTTTTATATATAGATATGTACGTGTTGACCACATCCAGTTCGGCTTATTCTCCAATATTTTGTTGTTTTTTTTCCCTGAGAAGACATAGCACTGCAATGGCATATGTTCAAAGTATCCCTGCAATCATATATAGTTGAGTGACAAATTGTCTGCCCTCACAACATTGAAATGGCCATGAGAAGAAAAGTAGCTTATTATGAACATTACTTGCAGCTGAAGAACACAATGAATGAGCCTAAATTAAATTGAACCTCATAGAATAAGAGTCACCAACAAACCAACAATTAGGTAACATAATAGACAAAAAAGATAAACTGCCTATTTTCTTATAAGGATGATATGGCATTTGGTCCACGTCGATGTATTCCATGTTTTCCGGAACTGCTGTTGAGATATTACACACACTGTATTTTCAAATGTTACCAATGAAACCATAATTTTACTTTATTGAAAGTTTTTCGTGTGCCATAATTATAAGTGTATACTATTCAAACGAGTATATAGTAAAGAACATGCAATATTGTTTGTAAATTAACAAATTCATTTTCAAAATGTCGTTTTTCTTTTGTCTTTCAACAAAATTTTGCGCAATAAGGGACTTAATTAATACGTTTTCGGTCAAATTGGTTCAAACAATTTTTAATGTGTGGATGGAGTAACTTTATTCCCAGGCACCTGACGTCAAATCTCTTACAAGGAATATGTCATTTTTATTTCTGGTCTGAACTATGCGAATCAATTTTTCAATACTTTTGATACCATATTGTATGATACTCTCCTAAAAGTGGTATGTTCAACAACATTAGGGCACGTATGTCATATCACATGCAAGTAAGTTAGCAAAACTATATTTTACCAGACAGTAACGGAAGTTGTGCTAGAATTATTCAGTGTGCATATCGGACATATGTGACTGCGTTGACGATAGTTTTGGGGTTTCTTCCAAGTAACCGACAGAGACATCGAGTGAGGTGGTATCATGAGGCGAGCTTCCAACTTGAGTCGATGCCAAGCAGCAGTATGTTGGGCGAACCAGACATCGATAAAGTGAGTAGATGACTGAGACATCGAGTGAGTCGGTATCATGAGGCGAGCTTCCGACTTAAGTCGATACCAAGCAGCAGTATGTTGGGCGAACCAGACATCGATAAAGTGTGTAGATGGCTGAGTCAACGAGTGAGTCGGTATCATGAGGCAAGCTTCCGACTTGAGTCGATGCCAAGCAGCAGTATGTGAGGCGAACCAGACATCTATAAAGTGAGTAGATGGCTGTGACATCGAGTGAGTCGGCAACATGAGGTGAGCTTCCGACTTGAGTCGATACCAAGCAGCAGTATGATGGGCGAACCAGACATCGATAAAATGAGTAGATGGCTGAGACAACGAGTGAATCGGTACCATGAGGCAAGCTTCCGAAATGAGTCGATGCCAAGCAGCAGTATTTTGGGCGAACCAGACATCGATAAATTGAGTAGATGGCTGAGACATCGAGTTTGTCGGTATCATGAGGTGAGATTCCGACTTGAGTCGATGCCAAGCAGCAGTACGTTGGGCGAATTAGACATCGATAAAGTGAGTAGATGACTGAGAAATCGAGTGAGTCGATATTATGAGACGAGCTTCAGACTTGAGTCGATACCAAGCAGCAGTATGTTGGGCGAACCAGACATCGATAAAGTGAGTAGATGGCTGAGACAACGAGTGAGTCGGTATCATGAGGTGAGCGTCCGACTTGAGTCTTTGCCAAGCAGCAGTACGTTGGGCGAACCTGACATCGAGGAAGTGAGTAGATGGCTGAGACATCGAGTGTATCGGCAACATGAGGTGAGCTTCCGACTTGAGTCGAGGACACGCAGCAGTACATATGGCGAAACAGACATCGATAAAGTGAGTAGATGGCTGAGACATCATGAGGTGAGATTCCGACTTGAGTCGATGCCAAGCAGCAGTATGTTGGGCGAAACAGACATCGATAAAGTGAGTAGATGACTGAGACATCGAGTGAGTCGGTATCATGAGACGAGCTTCCGACTTGAGTCGATACCAAGCAGCAGTATGTTGGGCGAACCAGACATCGATAAAGTGAGTATATGGCTGAGACATCGAGTGAGTCGGCATCATTAGATGAGCTTCCGACTTGATTCGATGCCACGCAGCAGTATGTTGGGCGAACCACACATCGATAAAGTAAGTAGATGGCTGAGACAACGAGTGAGTCGGTATCATGAGGCGAGTTTCCGAATTGAGTCGATGCCAAGCAGCAGTATGTTGGGCGAACCAGACATCTATAAAGTAAGTATATGGCTGAGACATCGAGTGAGTCGTTATCATGAGGCGAGCTTCCGAGTTGAGTCGATACCAAACAGCAGTATGTTGGGCCTAACAGACGTCGATAAAGTGAGTAGATGGCTGAGACATCGAGTGAGTCGGCATCATTAGATGAGCTTCCGACTTGATTCGATGCCACGCAGCAGTATGTTGGGCGAACCAGCGGTCGGGAATGTGAGTAGACGGCTGAGAGATCGAGTCTGTCGGCATCATGAGTTGAGATTCTAACTTAAGTCGATGCCAAGCAGTAGTATGTTGGGCGAACTAGACATCGATAAAGTAAGTAGATGGCTGAGACATCGAGTTTGTCGGTATAATGAGATAAGTTTCCGACTTGAGACAATGTAAAGCAGCAGTATGTTGGGTGAACCAGACAACGAGAAAGTGATAAGATTCCTGAGACATAAAGTTTGTCGGTATCATGAGGTTAGTTTCTGACTTGAGTCAATTACAAACAGTAGAATGTTGGGCGAAACAGACATCGAGAAAGTGAGAAGATGGCTGAGACATAGAGTTTGTCAGTATCAAGAGGTGAGCTTCACTCTTGAGTCGATGCCAAGCAGCAGTATGTTGGGCGAACCAGACATCGATAAAGTGAGTAGATCACTGAGACATCGAGTGAGTCGGTATCATGAGGCGAGCTTCCGACTTGAGTCGATACCAAGCAGCAGTATGTTGGGCGAACCAGACATCGATAAAGTGAGTAAATGGCTGAGACATCGTGTGAGTCGGCAACATGAGGTGAGCTTCCGACTTGAGTCGAGGACACACAGCAGTATATTGGGCGAAACAGAAATCGATAAAGTGAGTAGATGGCTGAGACATCATGAGGTGAGCTTCCGACTTGAGTCGATTCCAAGCAGCAGTATGTTGGGCGAACCAGACATCTATAAGGTGAGTAGATAACTGAGATATCGAGTGAGTCTATATCATGAGGCGAGCTTACGACTTAAGTCGATGCCAAGCAGCAGTATGTTGGGCGAACCAGACATCGATAAAGTGAGTAGACGGCTGAGAGATCGAGTCTGTCGGCATCATGAGTTGAGATTCCAACTTAAGTCGATGCCAAACAGTAGTATGTTGGGAGAATTAGACATCGATAAAGTAAGTAGATGGCTGAGACATGGAGTTTGTCGGTATCATTGGGTGAGCTTCCGATTTGAGTCGATGCCAAGCAGCAGTATGTTGGGCGAAACAGACTTCGAGAAAGTGAATAGATGGTTGAGACATAGAGTTTGTCGGTATCATAATGTGAGCTTCCGACTTGAGACGATGCCAAGCAGCAGTATGTTGGGCGAAACAGACATCGATAAATTAAGTAGATGGCTGAGACATTGAGTTTGTCGGTATCATGTGGTGAGCTTCTGACTTGAGTCAATGCCAAGAAGCAGTATGTTGGGCTAAACAGACATCGAGAAAGTGAGTAGATGGCTGAGACATAGAGTTTGCCAGTATCATGAGGCGAGCTTCCTAGTTGAGTCGATGCCAAGCAGCATTATGTTGGGCGAAACATACATCGATAAAGTGAGTAGATGGCTGAGATATCGAGTGAGTCGGCATCATGAGATGACCTTCCGACTTGAGACGATGCCAAGCAGCAGTATGTTGGGCGAACCAGACATCGATAAAGTGAGTAGATGGCTGAGACAAAGAGTGAGACGTCATTATGAGGCGAGTTTCCGAACTGAGTCGATGCCAAGCATCAGTATGTTGGGCGAACCAAACATCGATATTGTGAGTAGATGGCTGAGATATAGTGAATAGGAATCATTAGGTGAGCTTCCGACTTGAGTCGAGGACACACAACAGTACATTGGGATGAACCAGACATCGATAAAGTGAGTAGATGGCTGAGACATCGAGTTAGTCGGTATCATGAGGCGAGCTTCCGACTTGAGTCGATGCCAAGCAGCAGTATGTTAGGCGAACAAGACGTCGAGAAAGTGAGCAGATGGCTGAGACATAGAGTTTGTCGGTATCATGAGGCGAGCTTCCGACTTGAGTCGATGCCAAGCAGCAGTATTTTGGGCAAAATAGACTTCGATAAATTGAGTAGATGGTTGAGACATAGAGTTTGCCGATATCATGAGGTGAGCTTCCGAATTGAGTCGATGCAAAGCAGCAGTATGTTGGGCGGACAAGACATCAAGAAAGTGAGTAGATGGCTGAGACATAGAGTTGGTCTGTATCATGAGGTGACATTCCGACTTGAGTCGATGCCAAGCAGCAGTATGTTATGCGAAACAGACATCGAGAAAGTGAGTAGATGGCTGAGGCATAGAGTTTGTCATTATCATGAGTTGAGCTTCCGAATTGAGTCGATGCCAAGAAGTAGTATGTTAGGTGAACCAGACATCGATAAAGTGAGTAGATGGCTGAGACATAGAGTTTGCCGGTATCATGATGTCAGCTTCCGGCTTGAGTCTATGCCAAGCAGCAGTATGTTGGGCGAACCAGACATAGAGAAATTGAGTAGATGGCTGAGACATAGAGTTTGTCGGTATCATGAGGTGAGCTTCCGACTTGAGTCGATGCCAAACAGCAGTATGTTGGGCGACAAGACATCGAGAAAGTGAGTAGATGGCTGAGGCATAGAGTTTGCTGGTATCATGATGTGAGCTTCCGACTTGAGTCAATGCCAAGCAGCAGTATGTTGAGCGAACCACATCGAGAAAGTGAGTAGATGGCTGAGACATAAAGTTTTTCGGTATCGTGAGGTGAGCTTCCGACTTGAGTCGATGCCAAGCAGCAGTATGTTTGGCGAACCAGACATCGATAAAGTAAGTTGATGGCTGAGACATCGAGTGAGTCGGTATCATGAGGTGAGCTTCCGACTTGAGACGATGCCAAGCAGCAGTATGTTGGGCGAAACAGACATCTATAAAGTAAGTAGATGGCTGACACGTAGAATTTGTCGTTATCATTAGTCGAGCTTCCGACCTGAGTCGATGCCAAGCAGCAGTATGTTGGGCGAAACAGACATCGATAAAGTAAGTACATTCCTGAGACATAGAGTTTGTCGGTATCATGAGGTCAGCTTCCGACTTGAGTCGATGCCAAGAAACAGTATGTTGGGCGAACCAGACATCAAGAAGTGAGTAGATGGTTGAGACATAGAGTTTGTCGGTATCATGAGGTGAGGTTCCGACTTGAGTCGATGCCAAGCAGCAGTATGTTGGGCGAGCCAGACATCGATCAAGTGAGTAGATGGCTGAGACATAGAGTTTGTCAGTATCACGAGGTGAGCTTCCGACTTGAGTCGATGTCAAGAAGCAGTATGTTGGACGAACCAGACATCGACAAATTGAGTAGATGGCTGAGACATAGAGTTTGTCGGTATCATGAGGTGAGCTTCCGACTTGAGTCGATGTCAAGCAGCCGTGCACTGTAATCTTGCATTAGAAATAGAACTTTGTTATCTGTCATGTACATATACATTTACTATTCCGTCACTTAATAAGAGAGTTTTACTAACAAATATACAGACGTTGCAAACACATTATACGACGCTATATGTTTATTACTATAATTATGGTTAGCGGACGACACGTCCGTACAGTTGATTCACGAGTTATTTAACGACTGACATACTGTTAAACGTACGAGTTTCTTGGTACACTTGCCTGTATTTAGAGATGTACGATACTCTGAAAATACCAAAAGTTTAGTTCAGTAATAACAACCACGGTAAAAATAAGTCAGAAAAATCACAATCAGATGTGAAGTATTTTTGGACATTAACGCGTCAATGTTGTGGCTACTGCGAATGGTTTCTCCTTGTATCCATTTTCCGTTCTAGTTCGTCCGAACCAAAATTCCTTGATCTATTTCGTTCCGTTCCCGCGTCTGTTTATGTTTACATCGGATGCGGGTTAGGTTATGTGACGCTGGACGTGAGCAGTGAAAATGTGTTGCATAGTTTTCGAAACGTTGATATATGTCTTCATTATTAAACAAAATGTGATGTTTATTAGGCAAGAATAAAAATTTTGCATTACGTTCTTTGCAATAAAAAAAGTAACGAATATGTGTACTGAATTATCGACAGGGTTTTTGGTGATTTATAAAATGTAACTTTCCAAAACTATGTGCAAAATTATCCAGGAGGGCTTTAACATAAGTTCAGTCACAATTTGTTGACAACATTTTTCTGCATGTAGTACTAAATTTTCGTTACGGTAGTACCAGAATATTTGAACACGATCGTTAGTCATGGCTTGATAATTTCAATTAAATTTTGTAATATACTGTAATTGCACATGATGTTAATATTTTTATCAAGTTTTTATGTAAGTTTTGTTTCCGTATATCAGTAACACGTACAAAATTTTCACGCAGTATTGTTTTAATATATAGGGCGATGTTGTTTCCTACGATACCGACTGTACACAGTTTTGTCAGTTGGAAATAGTACGTCGGCGCGCTGCACAAATTGAGCCAATTAGAAGCTAGCGAAGTGCAATAATATTACGTTATTTGTTTACTTCAGAACTCAACTTAGAGTGAACGGAGAATAGTTTGCAGACCAAACTACCCCTTTCCCCCTCCCTACGTTCATCAACATATAAGTACAATCTGACCAGTCATTCCATTCTCCTTCTTTCCCTCAGTGGTTTCCATCCCAATTCTTTCATCATGCTAAACCTAAAGTTCTCTTCCTTTTCACCAGCCTACTACTTCTTCCATTAATTCATCACTCATCTTGCATCTCCACGTGCAGACCCCACTCAGTGGCAGCATATTCCAACACTGGGCGAACCATCGTGCAATATGCCTGCTCAGACTGTACAGGGAAAAACTACTGTCTTAATTGTCACAGAAGCCTAGAAATTATTATTTGTGACACATTTAGCGTAGCTATGACAAACATGTTAGCGTCCATTTGTGGGAACAATAAAACTTTGTGCTACTACAGTATATGATTCCAACACATTGGCCTTTTGCCACTTAGTACTCCACAATTGTACTCGCCTCCCTGTGCATAACTTTGGACTTGATTTTACTGTACCCAAGACCAACATGCATAGTTCTTTCTTTGTTAAGTATGTTTTCATACTGGGCTGCTTAATTGTTGGCATGTTTTAGTACATATGCACAAGTAAAAGCTTATCACAAATTTTGCAAGCAATGTTGTCAAAAAAGTAGGTGTATAAGACACAATTTGACTTTGTATTATGTATATAGCCCAAAGTATGGGTGTGCAAGTAGACTGTGTTAGTCATCCAGCAGCAGAATACAGGGGCCAATTGGAAACTGCTGTAACTTGTGACACCACACCAGGACCTCAACAGTGGTGAGGGGAAGTGGAAGGTGTTAAAAGAGTACATAGCTGTACTGTGCTCCAAGCAAATGTGACTTCTTAACGGAAGTGGCGTGTATAGAAACATATAGGTAACAGTGGAGAGCCGTAATTATCCTTTATGTTACTGGTTGAAATTTTTGTCTTACTTAAGCCCTGCACCACACTTTTTCAATGATTGGCCAAGTAAGCCTCTTCATTGTCAGATCTAGAGGCATGGGGGTGGTACTGTGATGTAGTCGAAGACTGCTCATGTTACATCGACGGAGATACCTTGTGGGGTCTAGCAGGGTGTGCGTTATGTAATGTGTAGCATATAGGGATGCAATTGGCTATTACATTTTCTCTGGGTATGCTATCCCATTTCTTCTGTACCATTACAATATGAACATTAGAAGGCAAAAAATAAATTTATTTTTACTTAATTTTTCAGGCTTTGAAGGTAAGAATGTATTATAGTAAATTAAACTTTTTTTTTTCATAATGTAAAGTAATAACTTCAGTTCACTAATTTTTATAATTTATTTTTAAAACAAAATAAATTAGATGCTTTAAGACAAAATCATAATGAAGTTAGGTGTACAATGAACACTTAGCGTAAAAGTAAAAACACTGGGGTGCACACAAGCATTCACATCATATGCCGTGTCTGAGTTGGTCAACTTTCTACTTCTTACATAAACTAAGTGATGGTTGTGAATCCAGCTTTAAGTAGTCATAAAAACAAAAGACAAATTAAAATTTTGATATTAATATTTATCAAATACTTAACGTTTTTACCACAAATTTTTTTTTGCCAAATCCTATTACTGTGTCATAATTTATTCTCTAAAATTTTCTCTAACAAGGACAACTTCTGTGCTATTCTAGATTCTACGTTGTTGTGAATCCAATTAAAAAAAAAACTCACGTTTATGTGTGCGTACATACGTTGAGTGTGGTAAATCTGGCTTTACAAACATTGTATATTTTAACTCGTGTTTGCTCATTTATGAACTGTTGTTACTCCTGTAATTTTTTTTGTTGATAGGTAACTTTCTTTATGCCCCATCCCTTGAAATTATTTAAGTCCCTTTCTTAGATTCTGTTGTACAATTTCTTAATTATGATTTTATTTTTATTGTGACACAAAATCAACGCTAAAGCTGTGATTGACATATGACAATATGAAAACATTCGAACCAAAATGTTGTAATCCCTTTTGCCACACTTAATGCCTTAAGTTAAGCAATGCTCAATACAACAAGCCATTTGTTGCTAAAAATTCTTGCTTTGATATGAAATTTGTATTTCTTGTACATGACTTGAAATAAGCAGCAAGTTGATCCTCATTAACAGTCAACGCATAACATCCAAAATGATATAAAAACTTGAATGTAAATTGTAATCCTAATACGTTTGTTTCTGTCTCACTTCCCCCTTCCACAATTGGTCATCTTCACTTCACATAATTGTAAGTCCTTGATCATTGATTAATCTTAAAGATTTTGTCTGTTAGCTAGTTACTAATCATTCAACAACAATTATGTGGTAAGGTATAAAGTTAAAGCACTATAATATTTTAATGAAATGTTTGGATTGTACATGAACACGGTATGCAGGATATTGCCGCAAAATAGGATATAGCTAAACAATTTAAAAAATAAGGAAAAAAGTATAATCCTGTATCAAATCAGGTAAAGAGTAACTCGATTAGTTGAAAAACATTCATCAAACAAATACTGAACTCTTTGAAAAGAGGCGTAAAGACCTCCGCAAAAGACATGCCCTTGCATTCAACATGCAAGCTGTTTTGTAGTGCAGCATCAGGCAGTTTATGGTCCGCTGATGTGCTGCTCACCTACCAATTGCTTGCTAACTGATGGTTTTCCTACTACCCATATTCACTATTATAGCATTATATTATAGTCTGTGTCATGTAAGTGTTCCATATTTTGACAGTTCACTTCTGAGAAGTGTGTCAGTACACAGGTTTGCGGAGACAGAGCTTTCCCAGGAAGCCAGGTAGGTTTAAAGCTCCAAACAATGGAACTGTCGGACACAGTTCACAGAAGAGAAATGTCAAAATACGGACAAGATACATGAAACAGACTATAATATGCTGTTGTTTTATATGTCAACAATTTGATGAAATTTATATTGTAACAAGTAACCGTACTTTGTGTTTTTTGTATGAGGTCCTAATCTCTTATCTATGTACTTGACAAGGTCTACATCTAAAGATCATTTTGATCTACAAGGGAGCAAAAAAGACTTGAGGATAAAATAAAAATAGACTTTTAAAGTATAAGAAAGTATTTCCAGATATAAGCACTTTAATAAAGTAAAAAGTTTTTTCAATGTTTCTATTGTATCACCCCTTCACTGTGTGACACTTGTTCTATGACAGTATGAAAAATTGAACCCCTGCAACTAGCCAACTTCAGATTTCATAAATTAAAAGTTTAAAAGGTTTCCTGCAACCTTGTATGACATTTTAGTTTTAAACAGTTTTATAATTTTGGGAGAAGATTTCTAGGAATGGTAAGAAGGGTAATGAAGGGTGATAGTAGTGCAGTGAAAGAAAAGGTGTATATCCTACAACGGTACAACCAATGTTAGAGCACACAGTAACAGAGTGGGACCCGTACGTGGAATTGGAGGCAGCAAGGGCAGGCTGGTGAGGACGAAGGGGAATTTCAGCCGTCAGTGATGCTGAAGGAACTGGTGTGAAACTTGTTGAAGGAAAGGAGAAGAATTGACAGGCTGGTCAGGATGTGCAGGGTGGTGAATTGAGAGGGAGGCTGAGGTATATTAGGCTGCCTGTCAAATAAGGCAGAGTACAGAGGAAGTGGGAATAATAGTGAGAAGATTCAGGAGATGTTGAGTAGAACAGAGCGGGGTAGACAGTCAATGCTTAGACGGTTGGTGAGGGGAGTGGAATTTGCTTGCGGAGAAGTTAGTGAAAATGAGGGGGGAAGGAATTGGGAATTTCAAGAGGGAGTTGGTAGGTGAATGTAAAAGAGGGTAGGTACAGCTTGCCACTGGGATGTTACACAAATGCAAGTGAAATTATTATTTTTGTTAATGTAATTATTATCTGTGAACATATTTGATGTGATATGAATGAAGGTTCATGTTTTACTATTGTCTCTTACGCTAGGGAATGGTTTTAGTAAACAAAAAACTTGTATGTTAGGAGTTATGACTATGTATAGCAAGAAAATATGAATGCATGCAATCAGCTGCTGAGGATTGTGCAACAGGAGAAGGTAACTGCGGTAATTCTTCGCTAACCATCAGTGGGCCACTAGCTGCAGCACAGTCCCCACATGATTACTGGATTTGTTTCTATAAAAAAAATCTTTTCACTTTATTTGTTTGTATACATGTTTCATAATAACCAGTGAGCCTATTACATTAATGTTATAATTTTAGGTAGGTCGAATTCTATTTCAACTTTTGGTGCAAAATTCTATGTTTGGTTTTCTAGAAGAGTGGAACATGGTAAATTTACATACTTGCAGGTAATTATTTCAGACTTTATTACTAGTAGCTAATGTATATGCTGTGGTTTTGAATAAAGTAATATTAAGGAACATGCCTCGAAATTAAAATACAAATAGCCTACTTTCCTGGTCTTAAACAGTTGCAGAACCTTTGACACTGTTTATACAGACATATGCTAATAACATAACTCTGACAACACATTTCTCATAGTTCAAATGTATTATTTAATGTTGCAAGTAGGCACCAAGTATTAGATTCTTCTCTCCTAGAAATGTTTTAAGTGTGTTGGTCTAATTCAACAGAATTTAAAACAATGTGAGATAACAGCCTGTTTAATACAAAAAAAAAACATTAGTGATACGATAGTTTATTATTTTTATTCTGTAAACACTGTCATCTAAAAGGCAACTAGAATTAATTTCATGCATTTTCCACAACGAAATATAGAAAGCAAGGTCTAAAACTTTATGACAATTGTCAAAATCTTTAATGTGTACTTATTTTCACAAGGGAGTTTTATTAACTTCATGCGGAGCTGAACAAATTTTTGTAAGAGACGACAAAGATTTATTTCCATAATTACTTACACATATGCTCTCTGTTGTTCAATTATCAAGGAAATCGGGGTCATTCCAGCCTCTGAAACCATTTCCAGATCACATGTTTCAGATAGCTAAAATAACCCAAAACTTTCACCACACAAAAACGTATTCCATGGAAATTTGTTATTAAATCATCACGTTAATAATAGGCCGACACAATACTAATTTTATTTAACTTCAATTCCTTTTCACTGCGGACATGCCTTCCAGACTACCTCTTAAAAGTTAGCCACTTTGTTATATTTATTTGACGTTTTCGAAAACGAATATCTTGGCAGTGCATAAATTTAACTGTAGTTTGTTTATCATCCGCGAATTATTGTCATATAAACACTGTAACACAACAAATTTTGTTTTTAAAACACTCGCTGCACATTGTTTACATGCATTCTTATGGAAAAAACGTATTTGTTTTGGGTCAACCTACTACTAGCACCGTTTTTCGCAAGCCGCCGCGAGCTTCAGTAAGCGAGTCAAAAATATTAGGAAGTTGCCAGACCTAACTTATATGACCCTGGTCGAACCAGACGTCGAGAAAGTGAGTAGACGGCAAGTGTGCACGTCATGAAGTTGGTTCAACATTTTCGTGGTAAAGTAGGCCTACTTTGTGATGCATAGCGAATGTCTTGGAAATCGTTGACTTGTATGAGCTGGGGAACTTGCATGATGAAAGCTTCGGATCAGGTGGTGTAGTGTTCATATTGAGTGTAATTGAGTAGAGATTAGCAGACCACAGTAATGGTAAGATTACTTGTGGGAACGAGGAATAAGGACGATCTGGTACTGCGAGGCTTAGTTTCATTGAAATACGCGCGTCACAAATTTGTTCGTTGATGTTTCCGAAGGAAGTCTGATTTGCGTTCTGTAAATTTACAATGCAAATTGTACTTAATTAACTGTGGTATGCAGAGTCGCAAAAATTATTTTGGAGTCAAAATAAAACCATATTAAGATTTTACATTTTGGTAACTTGCCTGACTGGAATGTCTACTAGTAGTACTATGTTCTTATCGTGAGCAAAAATTACGAAGAAAATCTCTTGAAAAGTTAGGTTGTTCCGCCTTTATTTGCAGTGCTTATTGTGTATTTTATGGTATGGCATACTTTGTAGTAGAGGAAGGAGAGGTCGTCAAGAATGGGGTAGATGATTATTTGGAAACCCCGAGGGGTGATCTATAGAATCCTCGCGCCTGGATGCGAGTACCGAAAAAGCATCAGGTCCAATACTAATAACATGTTTTAAATCCAATAAAGAATGGCTTTTTGCTTCTGAATTCAATGAGAATGATGAGTCTCGTATTGTTTCATCCATTGTAAAAATGGACATATGCAATAAAAATAATATAGTGTAAAGCTGAGTGAAGAAAGAATTGAATAATGATAAGCGCTTTTGATATTAATAACCAAACTCTTCCTGCAGTAAAATTTCCGATAAAAATAATGTTTGTGTCCTCGTGAGAATTGAAGAAAGGGACAATTTGGCCATGGTGGATACATAAGCTCATGTTTGTGTTGTGTATTTTTGTAAAATGCTATCTTATATTAATGGCCTGTTTGCAAGTGGAAAAGAGGTTTACATTGCAGGTAACCAATTGAGTAAGATACAAAGGAAAAGTTGCATTTCAAAATTGCGAGATTTAGTAGGGCATTTAGATGTTCAACTGTCCCAGGACGTATCTCTTGAGTCCATTACGGTATAAAATTTCCTTCAGGAATATGGAACATTAATTGATTGTGTTTCGAAGAAGCTCGTGTTCCGCTTTGAACAGGGATCAGTTACGTACATGTATCTCTTCCAGAGTAACTGAAAAGTTAATGTCGAGGTGCGTGGGGACGTAAACACTTCGACATTAACAAACAGGGCACAAAGTGAGAACGAGGACGAGATGATTAAACAGTATGGGCATATCTTTAACTCTAGGTGAGACAACATGCCTATAGTAATTTCTGTAATGTATGGCGATTCAGTGAACTGCATTTCTTATCAGTTTTTCACCCTATTTCTCCAAGGCATTTCGCAGTTTCATTAAGGAGGAATAATTTGCACGAGTAAGTTGGCGAATTTTTCTCTGGTCTTCTTAGTTAAGAAAGAAGAGTAAGATATACATTGTTTACTTCTTGGCTATTGGAAATTGAACAAAACTAAAATATACAAATATATACATTTCTCCTGCCATACTTAGATTATTCTACTCCATCTTCTCCTGCAGGCAATTTAACTTGCGTTCAGCTTTCCGCCAATGCGTATTGTATAAAGATGGATAGATGCACGTTAGTTTTGACTACACGAGACAATATTGAATAGAAGCAATTTGTGTTTGGCTTGAACTCTGGCAGTTATATAGCCTCTCTGATAACTTTCATTTTCTGTACCAAATATACTGTGAGGGCATGTTGCAGAGGCATAGTTATTTACTACTGTGTACTGACTGTGTAACCAACCTTCGCAATAGACACTGAAGCGAATGTGAGTCATCATTTCTGTGTGTTAATAGACGTTATCGTAACAGACAATTTTTTTTAAATTCTTATGATGCTTAGCAAGATCGGCCATAGTTATAGAGTCACAATTTTATATTGCGTGTGTAACTGGCCCTCGTAGTATACATATTAAAAATAAATGTGATTAATCACTTTTAAGACGTTCTCGTAATATTCGTATTCTCTGCGATATTGATCCTCGTACTATATTTGTAATTGTTTCGCCTGAGTAACTCGCCCTTGCAGTGTATATTGTACAGCAAATGTGATTTATTAAGAGCGCGTGGAAGATAAATAAACGTTGAAATCGTCAATTGATTTCTACGCATTTTTCGAAGCCAATATGGAAGTAATACTCAATGACAATCCTAGATAATGGTATTTACCAACTTTATCAGTAAATATTTATCCAGAATTACTAATTCGTTACGGGTGATCTCTTGCGCCACAGTTAAATGCACGAGGTTCCGGCGTCAGAGATTGTACCTCAGAAGTTCGTAACAATGCAAAAAAATTTGTTTATAATGTTGGCTAAAGCTATTGTCTAGGATTGATTTTGTTTAATTTTCGCAAATTGGCATCAAGAAACCTACAGTTATGGATTAATGCTTTTATCGTTGAATTATGTACCACGCCCTCTTAAACGTGTGTTTGTGGTTAAGTCATGAAAGTCCGTAAAATTTCAATTTTAAAATACTCTGTCCTTACTGACTAATGAGATTGGTACTTTTCTTAAACCATTGTTTTCACAAAGAGTGTATGTAAATTGGTTCTCGGAGCGTACGTCAAAATACAAACTTGTTTTAAGGAAATTTATATTTTGAAATATCCTCGACCGGATGAGCTGTGTGTAGAAGTCCACAAAGACACACTGGTGGATACCGGTTGAACTACGAACCAAATCCTAACATTTAAGAAAACGAGGACTACCTTAACAAGCAGCAGGGAAAATTTACACCCCCATTGGATGGTTAGTCAAGTTTATATCTGTTGTTTCCGTATATTTTTTGGAGGGGGGTAAAAATTCACTAGGGAATATTTACACCTTCTCTGAGCAGTTCGGCATGGTCAAACATTAGGTCCTTGTATTTTCATTGAGGGGGAGTAAAAATTCAATAGGGAAAATTTACACCCTCAATGGACTGTTAGGCGAGTTTACTCCTGATTTTCTCTTATATTTTTTGAGGGGGTAAATATTCACTAGGGAATTTCTACATCCCTACTGGCCATGTATTTATTCTCTCGGCTGCCTTTACACAGGAGGTACAAATTCGCGGGAGTAAACATTCACGGGTACACCGGCGCATGTTTCTTGCGGGGAGTGAAACATTGTCCTCGCAGTGCTGGTGAAATATCACTGCGCTTGTCTTCACATCATTCCTTAATACTAGCAGCCCACACACGCGCATATACAGGTATGCGAAAAACAGTAGCTACGCGCAGTCCATCAACTCGATGCATACATCGCTGGAACCATAGATAACGAAATAAGTAGGCCAGGCTAACGAGCGGAAAGTTACAGGCACTTAACTTAATCAAGTTTTCATATTAGCTGATGGTTCCGAGCACAAGCTATTATTGGTTGGCAGTAGAGGAAAAGAAGGACTGCAGAATTTTTAAAAAATAATTTGCCTGCGTTGATACTTTTGTTACTAAATATTTACTTTTATTTTATATATAACCTATTTGTGTATATAAACAAACTTGGCATGTCTATTTAATTATTTGTTTATACTCTCTCGTCCGTAGTTTTCTGAATAGGCAAAGTTCAGTTCAATGAATTCTGTTTATGTATTTAGAGCTATGCTTGTATATTTTTAGGAACACCTCACGCCTATTACAAACATGTTTTGATGCCTCAATTTGTTAATAAGAAGCCATTCAGACTGCAGTACCTGTGGTACTATTGAACTTATTTATGAAACTGACGAATAAAAATTTTAGTTGCACTTTATGCTACAAAATTTTCAAATGCAAATCTAAAAACTTCTCCGAGAACACGTAGTGTCACAATAGTAGTCCGCACTAAAATGTATTATTGTTTTAGACGCCTGTAACACTGTCGTCTAAATAGCATCAAGCTTCAGGCAATCTGTTCTCACAGTAATAATAGAGCATTTATGATGGCATCTGCTGTGACAAAACAGTCCTGAATAAAAACCTTTGTTCATAGTTTCCCATTAATTTATTTACTCCATAGATAAAAGAGCGTATGACAAATAAATACCCTTCCTCATAGAGAATTATTCTTCACATCCTCCCCACCCTGGCAAACAGACAAAGGTATGACCAGCTGTATAGTGCGAGTGATTCTGTTTCCTTCAGGAGTATACAGTGACGCAGTCCTCATTAGTCCGTCTCGGCCTTCAGTGAGTTTCTTTATTCTTGCCTTTTTCCACATGTGGCGAGGTCGGACTTCTTCCTCATGAAGAACAATACCTCCAACTTTAAATTTGGCAGCCTTCTTCTGTGATAGACACGTCTCTTGGAATCTTCCTAGTAGCATCAAATATTCTTTCGTCAAATTTGTAATAAAATCATCTGCCAATTTTTTTTTTTTCATTCTAAATTCCTTTGTCAGGTCTGTTGGTTAGTGGTTCTGGATCAGTCGGTAAGGTCGTGATTCTATCTCCAATGAGAATATTTGCTGGGGTTAATATATTTTCTTCTTCTTGAGTTAAGGGAATAGATTTTAATGCGGCGTCTATGTTGACAAGAACAGTGCAAATCCCTTCCTCATCCATGCTGGTACGTCCTAGTACTTTTCTGAGACAATGTTTGGTAGAACCCACCATTCTTTCACAGCATCCTCCCCACCAAGCCGCACGAGGAGGTCTAAATCGCCATGTTACACCCTGTTAGGCAATAAACTGGTGTGTCTTACTGTCTGTTTCATTTACGTACTTATCACTTCCGTCATCACTGACGGGGTATCTCACATCGTTCTCGTCATCATTACTACTTTCCTCGTAATCAAAATCATCGCCGTCATCTGCATCTGAACTGTCTTCAACATCTCCATCCACTGTGGTGTGTGTGAAGTCCAGGTCTTCCTGAACTGTATCGTCAGCGTTGCTGTTGTCAACAGTTGTGATATAAAAACCCTTATTTAACTTTCGTTTACTTTTTCGCACATGGTTTTCCAGGCGGTGCGTTGTTTTAGTACCACACTTTTGACTTTTAACTATGTGATGGGGGTAAATAAAAGGTTGATTGTGATTCTTCCTTGGGTGCAATTTCTACATGTCCTTTCCCTTGGTGATCTAATATTTGGTCGTTGTAAACCTTGCGAAGAACTTCGTTGTCTGCTAGTTTTAAATCTCCTTGTAGCAACGGCTATGTTGTTTTGTAAGGAAAAATTGTATTTCCGTGGAAAAGAAACCACTCTATGCTGATCCTCAATATGTTAAGAATTGTAGAAGTCTTGAAGAATGGTTTAATCCTTAATGCTCAGCGTTCTGACTTGGTTAACTTTGATACATTGTGTTTCCAAATCTAAAAAATGGCGCAAAGTTTCATCAGTGAAGTTAAGTGTTTGACATACATCTATAAAATTTACCGTCTTAGATTGCACTGATACTCCTGATCGATTTCCGCTGTGTACCCATCCAAATTTAGCTGTTACCAGCACCACCATAGGAGAGATTCGTATTGGTGCTGAATCTTCCACTATCTTCCAATAGTAATCTCCTCCAATTAAAATTTCAATAGGAAGTTCTGAATCCTGCGGAGAGTCAGCAAGTTGTAATTTATGAGTATTTTTTAACATACTGATATCATGTGGATGCGTTGGGTGGGAAGAAAATTTGTGTGTACTCTCAAACGCTGTAATCGGCACAGAAGCATTGTTCTTTATTCCTCTCAAGTTCAGTCGCACAAGTCGATGTTGCCCTGAATTAGAAGGTAGTTTCTCAGATGAACTGACAGTCAGCTCTTGATTGCCGATCACTTCTAATTTTAATTCATCAATAATATTTCTGGATACAAAACTCGTTTTGCTGCAACTGTCTAATTACAACATGTGAGTTTCATATGGCCAGTAGTTCTGACATCCATATGTGAGCAGTCTGTAGGTGAGTGAAGTTTGGTATCACAACCCCAATTTTACCGTCATTAGTTGCTATTTTTTGCGATATATGTTGATGATTTTTACACACCGATCTATGATGATTCTTCCGACAGTTCTGGCATGATATTTTGTCTCTTTTGCGCCAGGTAATTACATTATGACTCTTATTGAGGCAAAGGAATGATCTGTTAAAAGCTTTCAACATCCCGATACGAACACTTACATTACTGACCGTCAAACAGTCTTGAGCCCAATGCTCGCGAGAGTCACAAAATACACAGAAAGGATACACATTTCCTTTACTTTTCATCTGCTTTTGACTTGGCTTAGATTTTATTTGAAGTGCTGCTGCTGTGGGAGGGTTTGCAGGTAACCTAAAATAAGTTCCACGTATTTTCTCCGTTATTAATGTTTCTTCTCCATTAATGCTGTAAGATTTCCTTCAGATAAATTATTTTGCCTTACATGAATGATCCTCTGTTTGGATATATCGTCTGGAAAGGCTCGAAGTAATTTTGGCGCTAGAATTCTGCCGTAAGCATAAATATCCTCTCCGAAAGACTGAAGTGCTTGTATTATGCAGCTACACTCAAGAAATGTAGAATTTAATGCTTCAGGAGAAGCAAATTTGATAGGCTTCAACTCCTCCAAGAAATCTGAATGTGCTTGTATTATGCGACTTGTGTCTTCGTATCGGGATTGAAGAATTCTCTCAGTTTCCTCATGTGTTGAGGCAGTTATTGCAATACTGTCGACCAATAATTTTGGTTCGTCCTCCAGATAGCCTCCTAGAAAAACATGCTTGTTTACTGTGGACAAGGAAATAGCCTCATCTATAGATGATTTAAACTGTTCCCAGAATCGAGACCACTTTTCGACATCTCCCAAAAAGGGTTCTAATTTTACTGACGGTAACTTAACAGTGTGCATTACTGGGGAAACAGGTAATATCTGAGAAACCGAGCTTGTGTTCTGTGTACTTAAACTAACTATACTAGTGTTAATAAATGTTGTCGTTTTGAGTATCGTAATTTTAGCCTTATCAATATATGTTTTTTTTACACGTTTTCTTTATCTGCATCATAATCTTCATCTGTAAGGAGGTCATGTATGGAGTCATCTAATGCTAAAACATTTTTCGATTTATCCTGAAGTCGTTCTCTATAATATTCATATTTATCTACGAACGCAGTATCGGTAAAACTGTCTATTTCATTTATGAAACATGTAAGGTTACCGCTTTCTCTTGTACGTTTTCGTTTCAGAAGTTGCAATTCGGACATCATTTTAAAGCAATTACAAGTGGTCAAGTGTTTTCCAGTTACTCCTACAAATAAGTAATTAGTCTCACCTCCACGAAGTCTTTTGTGAAGTGTTCCCGGGTTTCGGCACCACTAAATGTGACAAAACAATCTTGAATAAAAGCCTTGGTCCACAGTTTCCCGGTACTTTATTTACTCCATAGATAAATCAGTTCCTCATAGAGGATTATTTTTTTACATCTGATTTGGTTACCGTCAGGATATGCACCGAGCTGCGGCCGTATTTCTCCTCTTTATGAAGCCGACCACGATAGTGTAGTGAAGATGGTTGAATGCCGGTTGACGATGTAAGAGATCCTGGCTTCGAATCTCGGCTTGGGCAAGGATGTTGTAAGACCACGCTGTGAAACTCTCTCATCAACACCCACCATAATCTTTACGACAAGTATTCAAAATTGCTTTTGTGTTGGTTTTTTAGTTTTTGCCTTCTGTACACATATCAAATATTTCCTAAAGATGAAAATAGCCAAGACTGATATGGTTGCTGTAATTCCAGAGCGACAAATTGCCTTACAGATGTTTTTAATCTCTGTAGGGACACACAGTTGTTGCATTATTATTATTATTACTATTATTATTATTTCATTAAAAAAACAAGAAGTTACCAGCATAAGCCTACTTTCCTCACAGTTAAGGCAAATCAACCCTGAAAGTTAAAACGATCACGTACATATAGGAATTTGAATGTAACAATTTTAATTTAGACATAATATCATAACCGAAATATAAAATACAAACGTCAACTTACCAGGTAATATAAGCGCACCCAGTTTGAAAAAAATTGGGAACAAATTTTTTAAAATGCTTCTCTGTCATATATATATATATATATAATATTTATGTATGTGTATATATATATAATATTTATGTATGTGTATATGTGTGTATATATATGTGTATATATATATATATATACATACACACACACATATATATATTGAACCATACTGGTTCCAGTGGTGGCGACGGCAGCGCGCGGCTGACTTTATTTGAACTTTCATCGCCTCGGAACGCGACCTCTTTGTTTCTACGTTAGCTCTGTACTATCTCTTTGCACCCCTTCTACCCTTCCTCGCGCATGCGTGCACGTCATTAGGCTCTGGCCAAGCCGTGGTGTGTGCTCTCATGAGATTTAGCTTCACTCTTCTTCCTGGACTGCTATGGAATTCATGTAAGTGTATAGCTCCATTTGTCGTTTTAGCTTTTGGGAACTCGTTCCCCATGTTGGCAAGGCGGCTGTCGTCATTGTGTTAATTTTTAAAAGTATTTGTCTTTTTCTGTTTTCAGAATTTTCTCTTTCGGAAGCCGTCTATGGAAATTCTTTTCAGGTTTAGAGTTTAATAGTCTTAATATTATCGTTCAACCGTTTGTCTGGTATTGTTCGTGTTTGAGACTTTTGTGTACCGCGTTGGCGGGTATTCTTAATTTAACATTTGGTAGTCTCGTGGAGACTATTTTGTGCGTGCTTTGCTTAGTTTTGCCAATTGAGGACAATTGGAGCATTACACGTAGTTATACGTTTAAATGAAAACAAATCCAGTTTGACCTTGATTAATAACAGGATTGTATTCAGTTCAGTATGTAACTTGACCAATTTACCACTCAAATAATTGATAGCTTGTTTATTATCCCTATTGTAGATTTAAAGTTTGTGTATTTATTGCTCATAATGTATGGTTAGTGTTTGCTGCAATTGATTTGTGTGGTTTGGTAATTTCTGATTTGCATATATTTGTGGACTATTTGTTTGTTGTTCCTGCAGTGCTGCGTTAACTATTTTAATTACTATATATCAACTACGCACGTCACTTATGGTACCGCTTGTTTAGGACAGTTGCATGGCATAATGCTTCAAGCTGTAGTTTTACTCCGTTGTGATTGTAATTTGAATCTGCTTACGAGCTAAAGTTGATTGTTATTGGCACTGATTTCGCCTTTAAGCGTAGTGTATTTTCTCATATACACGGTGGGATCAGTCCCGTCACTCAATGCGAGACTTTCTTTTTAATGTTAAAGGTGTGTAACCTAAATCTTTTGAAAAACTGTATACTCTAGTCATATCTTTAAAAAAATAAAATAAAACTTGAGGATTGATAGATTCAAGTGTAAACTTTTCAGTAATGTCTAAATTTATTTTTTTACGTACGCACGTTTTGTTGCAATCATTTTCAATAAATGTTCTTGCATTTTAATATTGTTAAATAAAGATAATGTTTAATCTGAATTTTTTTTATTTTGTTCAATCTCACTTTGAAAATTTGATATGTTAATTTGCAACCTGTCTTACAATTGTAAAGTAGGTTCTATATATATATATATATATATATATA
>PNEQ01008826.1:0-33962 GCA_003012365.1 Medauroidea extradentata | reverse complement strand
AATTTTTTTTGTCTTAATTAATATTTTTTTCTCTGTTTATAACAAATTAAGTAGGCCAACTTAATTTGTTATAAGGATGTATACGGCGGGATCCAACATATTAATTGGGGATGCGAATAGAGAAATTTACATTAAAATTTTCTTTTTAATTTTAAATTTAACTTTAAAGCAAGAGAAAAGTATTTAATTTTACGTGTCAGTTTTATCGGATTTATATCGTGTTTGGACTCATTTTAAAGCTAATTTAATTTCTAGCAACTTTTCTAAGTAAACTGTTCTTATATTTTGCTTTGTTTGGATTATTTTAATGTCTAGTAGCCTCTTAGCTTGCTTCTCCTGGAATAGGATTTATTTGGCAGGCTAGTAGTAGTTCTCTTGCTTGGAAGCACGTACAGAGAAGTGCTGGCTTTTAAAATTTCAAATAAGCTCGGAGCTAGCCCGTGCTTAGATAGATTTATCTGGCAGGCAGGTCAGAGTTCACTCGCTTGGAGGCACGAACAGGGACGTGCTGGAATGCGGGGACTCTGCAGGGCGTTTCTCGATCAACGTGGGTAGTAGTGTCGTGTGCAACAACACTAAAAAGGTGGTGATCCGCGACAGATTGAGGATGCTGCACATCCTCAATTAATAAACTAATGAATATTTAGCTGGTAGTATAGAGTAAAATGCTTTGTAAATTTATCAGTATCTATGTTACATACAATTTTTAGGTTATAAACGTCAATTAACCAGCTTTTTAGGCAAGTTGGATCCTTATGTATCCCTCTGCCGCTCGGCCGAGTAAGTCCGGGTGTTTGCCCAGGTCAGTAGCAGTTGTGTTTCATCGGAGCTCGTGACCGGTCGCCGGGAGATGGCCGGCTAAGTGTTTCTTGTTTGTAATCGGTCAGTAGGAGTTGTGTTACATCGGAGCTCGTGACCGATCGCCGGGAGATGGCCGGCTGAATGTTTTGATTAGTTGGGGCGTCATGGCGGCAGGAAGAGGACGTGTAAAACGTGGTAGAGGGGCTGTGAAGCCTAGAGGATGGATTCGTTAGGAGAAATCAGTCTTTATTTGTTTCTCTTTTTGGCATACTGCCTTTTTATTTCTAGTAATGTAACCAGCAGTAGGTATTGATAACCGCCTAGTCGGAATTAGGGTAGATAAAGTGCCGGACCAAGTACTACTACGGCGGAAAACGGCAAGTCGTAATCCGTAGATATAAAAGTCACCTCAACTATTTCTGGGCGAGCACTCGCAATGTTAATTGCCTGTGTCTGTTACAGGAACATCATAACCTGTTTATACATAGATACAAATAAATAACAACAACGGAGGGGAAGCAGACCCATCACATTCTGCCGCCCCGAACAGGGATATAACCTACAAAACAACTATACAGTATAAATAACACCCCACGCAGAGCAGCCCCATCACATTCTGCCGCCCCGAACAGGGACATCTATATAAATAACAACACCACGACATAGCAGCCCCACTACACTACGTACCTTTTCCCTCAATTTTCCCTTGTATGATATTGTTGAATTTCGTACTTCTGTCCTCTTGTAACATGTTCCAAGTATTTTATCTTTCTGCTTTGACCCAATCAATCAAAATTCATTCTGTCTTGGTCATTTCTAGATCCTTTTTATTAGATGTATTTGTAATCCACAAGATCTTAACATTCTCCTATGCAACCACATCTCTGCAGCATTCAGTCTTTCAATTTGCCTTTTATTAAGAGTTGCTGCTTCTATGCCATACAATCAAATTGGATAAATGTAACATTGTACAATGTGTTGTCTAGTGCTCAAACAGAGTAAATTTTTCTTTCATGTTGTTGATTGCTTTTCGAGCATAACCATACCTTATTTTTACTTCTTTGTTCAAGTCACTCTGTGATAGTACAACCTAGATATTTAAACTTACGGACTCTATCAATCATTTTGTTATTGATGTAGACTACAGCCTGCTTAAATGGCTGCTTGCTAACTACCATTCATTTTGTTTTCTTTACAACAATGTTAAGTTTATAGAAATTTTCAGCATAGTTAATTTTTTTTTTTCTTCGAGGTACTGGTGGTCTTGAATGTCATCTGCTAAAATAGCAGTCTCATCAGCATATTGAATGTTATTGATCATTCTCCCTGGTGAATCAGAAATTGAATTTTTAAAAACTTGTTCAGCCTACAAATTTAATACCGTGGGGAAAGTATACAGTCCTGTCTTACTCCACTTTGAACATAGAATTTCTATTTATTTTGGTGAGTTTCCAGTTTTAATTATTCTTTTTGGTTCCAATATATGTCCTTAATAATTTGTATGTAATTTTAATAATTTCTAATTGTTTCTAGAAGGCTCTTTCCAGGTGCTGCCTACCTGCGCGTGAGAGGCTGGAAAGCGATGGAGCAGTAAGGTCGACCTTGAGCGCTCATCAAATGCCGCATTGCCTCAACGAGCTAAGCGCTGAACTAGCGTGCAAGCTTCCCGCTGAACGGTTTTTACTGTGGGACATTAAGCGGTGACCATATAATATTATTGGTGGAAAGTCTGCAACTAAGTTCAGTGCATGTCGCAATCTGAGTTTCACATACATCTGGTTAGTACATTTTGAAGTACGGAAGTCTGAAAAGACAGTTTTTAGCCATGTTGGAGGACTTAGAAACAGTGTTTTAACAGTGAGGTTCCGACCTTGTGTGATATTGGTTTTCTTTTCCTACGTTGGCACCTGTGGAATATTTTCCTAGAAAAACCAGTTTACAAACACACTGCAATGCATTTGAAGCGTGCGGTATTCGGCCGCCTTAAATTGTCATGTTGAACATTATCAAATGCCTTTTTTATAATCAACAAGGCAGATAGACATCCTTATTTATTGTTTCTTTAGGATCAGAAAAATTATGATTTAAGTCAGTTTGATGGGATATCTCCAGAACTGTATCTGATGAAGAGTGTAGTTAACTGTTTGATGTTTTCATAATTTAGGAATAAAATTATATCTCAAGAAATTTTGTCTGGCCCAGTAGCTTTCCTACATTTTATTAGTGTAATTGCATGTTGAACTTCTGATTGTAAAATTGGTGGACTTTCTTCTAGGTGAGTGCCAAGTTTGGTATTATTATGTATAACATCTGAAAATAATTTCCTCAAATAAATTTTTTAAGTTTCCTCTTTTTTCTTTTCAATAATAGGTACACTGTGACTATCTAGTAGCCTGGCAGACTTGTGTCAAAAACCTTTGCTCGTGATTAATTTGATTTGTTTATGCATCCTGAAAGAGTGGTGTTTTTCTGCTAAAGCTTTAATTTCTTCACACTGTTCTTTCATCCACTTATTCTTGGCTTCTCGGATCATCTTCCTTATTTCCCGTATATACTGGATTGTACTCCGACACCGAATGTAAGCCAACCTCTGACTTTCAAAACTTTGGGGAAAACATTAAAAAAATGTGGCACAAATTATAAGCCAAATTTTGAAGGTCCTGCACGCTGGAGGATAATGATAATGACAGAGTTTTACTGCCTTTTAACCTCTCAGTAGAGCCTATGATTTTTCTTCCCGTCTGCTGGACAGACGCAATTGAATGGAAGAGCTTGACACGAGTAGGTAAACAAGTGAGTGGGCGAGACACGTCATGTGAGGAATGCGGCTTGACACGGCGCGGCGCTTTAGTTTGACACGACGCTCGGCACGTCCCAGCGCAGTGTACCTACTACTGCAGGCAGACTGGCAACCGGGCAGCGAAGTGTAAAGAAGCTGTAGCCGTACCCGCCGCTCCCAAACTTTTTTTTTAGAAATAATGTGCGGGTGGTAAATAGGTAAATATGGAATTAGGCCTTTAATGGAACCAAAATAATTAAATCAAATTAAACAAGTATATGGCTTAAAATTACATTAGTTAGAAGTTCCTCTGCATATTTGTTGACTTTTTTTTAACTCTGCTGTATAATGTCTTCTCTTCATTTTGAAAGACAGCAACCACGTATTACATAAATGGGTACTGTAGTGGACTAGTGGCACGCATGTACTGCAGGACGCCGGCAACTACACTGCCAGACTAGCACGCTTGAGCCCAAGGCTCGGCCGGCGCCAGCACGGTTACGTCACCTGTCGGCCGGCCGTGATATTGCTAGAGATCACAATCTGTCTAGCAATAACTCCTCGTTTTCATGAATTAGGTTCACTTTTACGTCCGTATTGATACTGATGAAAGTGTACTGCCCATTTTATAAACGTATTTATTTGTATTTGGTCGAAACTGTATGTAAAATGGTTGAGCCCGATTGTAAGCTGAGTCTGGATTTTTGACTGTCCAAACGGTAAAAAAGGTTGGCTTACAATCAAGTAAATATGGTATTGTATTGTATTGTACTGTCAATTTCTAATTTTTATAAATTTTGTCTTTCATTCATTAAGTCAAGAATTTAGTCTGTTATCCACTTCTTTTTCTTGACTTTGTCTTTCGTTACACGATTTTGATAGGTTGCTAGAACCGCTTTGTTCAATTTTGTTAGTGTTAGCTTATTACCTAACTGATTCAAATTATCATTTAGCTCTCTGGTAATTGTAGCTCTTACTTATGTTGATGTTAACTTACTTATATACAGTATATTGTTCCTCTAGAATTATATTTTACAACCTACAGTACTTGAATTTGTCTGAATTTGGCATTTAAGAGGTTATGGTCTGAATTGCATCAGCTCCTAGAATGTGTTTACTTTTTTTTTTTAATCATATTCTGGAATCAATTGTTTGTTAGGGTGGTAATCAATATGATTTCGGATTATAATTTCTTCACTATCACTAGAAGCTTTCAGTGTATACAGGTGTCTTTTTGGTAATATGAACCAAGTATGTGTACCGAGTAAGCTATTTAACTGACAGAAATCAAGAAGTATATCTCCACATCCCTTACTCCTGCTAAGTCGGAATGCTCCAACAGAACTTTCACGTTTACCACATACAATTTTTGCATTAAAGTCACCCATTACCAATAGAATATCATGGCCTTTGGGTTTACTTACTACTTTTTGGATATTGTCACACAGTTCCTCAACTAATTGATCTTATTTTTGCCCAGGTGTTGGAGTATAGACTTGAATGACATTTATCAGACACTGTGCTCCTTGTATTTGGAGTAGCCGAAGGCGATCAAATACTGGTGTGAAGCCCACTATATGTGTGCCATCTTAGGTGTCATTATTACACCCACACCAATCTTGGGATGAGTATTTTGATCTTCATGTCCAGAGTAGTAAATGTTCCATCATCCTGTTGACAGTAAATATGCCAAAATATTCAGTATAACTCCTTTAAATGTGTTGTAGTTGGAACCAGAAAAAAATGTCTTATAAAATTGGTTTTACTTATCATATTCAAGTATTTTGTTTTAAAATTTTGGTGAAAGAAATACTGTAACAGTTTTGTAAATTATTTTTGAAAGTATCTTTTGTGTTTATTTTTTATTTGTATTCGCTGAGCGTATACAGTAGGACCTTAATTTGATGACTGTCCATACTTCTAGTGGAGTTGTATTTTAAAATTGTTGTGACAAAATGTAAATTTAACTAGTTTTTTCCAAAAAATAATAAATCAATTAATTTTTTAAGTACATTTTTTTCTTGAAGTACATGTTTAACTGCAAATGGCATTGAATAAAATGATTACGTTTAGTACAATACAACCTTACCTTGCCTCAAAAATATTATAAACATTTAGCGGTGCAAAGTTTTACTGTGCTGCTTGTCTTTTTACACACCTACTGAAGAAAAATGGAGTTTATTAAAAATAATCTTGGTGTTCATTACATAGACAGTACTACATATATCAACAAAGAATTGATAGGATTATAAATAACACTAAAAAGTCGTTACTGAAAATAAATTTAAATTTAATGCCATTTATCAGCTTGTAAGTAAATTTTCAGATGCTCTCATGTGAAAAATACAAAAATATTGTACGTAATAGAAACTGAAAATGAAGTAAGTAAACCAATGTCCCAGGTGTAAAATTTCAACTTCTTGTTTTTGCAAAAAAAAAAAAAAAAAAAAGTTGAATGTATGTATGGTATGTTGGTGTGTGTACACATGGCCAATAAATACAGTATACCCTCGCTACGAAGAGTTAGATATATTACGAGAGATTCATAATTATGAGCGTTTTGTAGAGCACCGTCAGTTTGTGCATGTATTTTATTGTAAAGATGTTAGGTAATTACAAGTGGTATTGTCATCATGACATTCGTAGATATAAGAGATTCAGAAGGATTAACACACAGTGCAAATTTTTTTAAATATTAAATTTATAAGTGAACCCATTAAATACAAGCGCATGCAAGAATCACAGTTTATCAGTATAGCGTGTTGATCTACATATTTCACTATGCTAAAAATATGTTTGTGCATAGTGTGAGGTTTTGCAATGGTGGTGGTGCCATTACATCTGGCCATGCTGTCTTGACTTGCTCAATTGTTTGGGACGCCTCCTTGGAACAGCAGGAACGTGGTCCTTTGAATACTCACACAGCATCACTTGTAGGTACTGTATTTCATTGCTGCTGGCTCAATAAACAAAAGGCTACTGTATTTATATGGTTTTTTCAACACAACTTGTATATCAAATTTTGTAAACTGTATTCAAAACAATTTAAGTTGCATGGTTGTTGTGTACAAGCTAACATCAAATATGTGTGTTATCATAACTAGTGACTATGTTTGATGTGGCAGGTTGTTGTTTAAATAGTTATGTAACCAGATTATTTATTTATGTATGTATTTATTTTATAGTGAACCAGTATTTGGGTGTGTCTGTCATATATAATTGCACTTGGAGTAGTAAATAATACAAACGAAAATTAATAGAAGTAAGGGGCATGTATTTGGTCACCTTTTATGAAGTCTATTTTTCAGTAGCAAACTTATCCTTAACTTATATTGCATCTCTGAGATGTTTAACAACAGTTGTTTACATCATAGCTAATTAGCTACAAATATCTTGAAATTTGCTTTGTAGCTGCTCTGAAATTTTTTTGCCGTGTTTTTTTATCATTGTGCCTTGCTTTTTAGCCGTAGCTGTTTAATAAATTAAAACTGAAAGCCGTGCACACATAATAGAGAAGAACAAAGCAGACTTGAATGTTTAGGAGAAAGTAGACTTGACACACTAAATGCAAAGTTGAAACATTTAGTGTTTGATTTGTAAGTTCTCAGAATGCAACCTAATTTTTAATTTCAGTTGATTTTACATCTACTTTTAGTTAAGTGCAGTTATATTTATTTCTTTGATTACAAAAGAGTAGTAGATACAGCAGAGAAAGTAATCTCTTCACTTGAATATTTTCATTAGGATGTGAATGTAAGGCTCCAGCAAGTTTTATTACATTACAAACTGTACAAATGTGTGACTTATTTTTCAGAGCAATAACCTCATGAGGTAGATAAGCTTGTCAGTGGAGGTTAATAAATCTCCACATGCGCCATTAGTAGACACTTGTGCCCATCATGTTTCAGTAATGGCACAACTACAGTAGTTGCAGTGGAGTGCAGCAGAACCATACAGCTAGACACCTATGTATAAAGGGATTTGGGGTCAGCAGACATAGATGGAAGTGAAACTGTAGGGTAGTGTGTCATGAATAGCAAAAGTAGTGGTGGTGGTGATAGTAGTAAGTGTAGCATGTAGACATGGAGAAAGCAGTGTTTGAATGGTAGTCAACCACATTCACATCAACATGATGTCTGTGGGCCGTCTGAGACACTGGCAGATTACATACACTTCAAGCTTCTATTGTGTCGCAAAGATACAAGTATTTCCCACAGACTTGGAAGCACAATGTGACAAAAACACTGCAGTTCAGAATGCAGTTTTCACCCACATTACCAGAATAGTGTGCCACTGTAAACTGATGTGTTTTTTTGGACATGTACCATCGCTAGCAGCAACATACATCTACTATTTACAATACAATGTCATTACATTCAAAAGTGTTCCGCTGAGTCTGTCTGCCACATCAGCAGAACAGTTCAGGTCTCCTCTTGAGTCCAATTCTTTTAAATCTGTTTTATAACAAAATATGACAGAATCTTAGGGGATTTTTATGTAACTTTTAAGGTTAGGGGATAACATGTGGCTTCGAGCACAAAACCTGCGATATTACACTCTTTGCTGAGAGAGAGAAATCTTGCATGTGGGAGGATTGAATAAGTGTAAAAGTTGTATCGCTCTGCCTAAAGAAGATGAACACAATAAAACGTGAGAAGTGGTGCCAAGTCCGTTACTGTAAATGCATATTCTGCTCTGTCAAATATGTAATACTAATTGGTAATTGTCACTAAAATTAACGTTTTTTTCCTTTATAAATTGCTGAACCCCACACATGCACACACACCTGTTTACCTACTTGTTTGTTTCAAACAGGTGCTGAAGGGCTGTTGGACCCCTAAGTTAAGTATGTAGTTGGACAGATGACCATTTTATAAATCTCTGAATAATTTTCAGTACCTAACATTTTTTCACATTATGCAGACAAAACTGTTAAATACTTCATTTTAAGCAATTCACCAGTTACATATTTCTTTGCGTTTTCAGATAAAATTATTAAGGAAAATGTTTTCTTGTTAATTATAGATTATTCTTACATGATGACTGTCATCTTTCTGACAACGTTGGTGACCACAATTTTGCTTTGTGTGCTGTTAATTTTAATGCACTCAGTTAACTGGTTTTGCTTAGAAAAAGAAATATTCTGGACGTTGCTTCACGGGTATGTGAAAATAAGTGTGACATGGTGAGTAAGGAACATTGTATCTTCAGGCAAGTGGTGAAGGGTGTGATAGTGTTTGTGATGTTAGGAAAAGTAATTTATTACCATCATCATTGTAATAGAAAATAATATTGTTTGATCTTGGCTCCTTACAAGCTTCACAACTGGAAGTTTATTTATATACATAGACGTGAAAACCACATTGAGTTACTGTCATCTGGGGTAACTTGCAGCACCTGAAATAACTTGAAATAATATTTCGAGAATTATTATTTTATACATAGAGGTTGTAAGAGATGAAACAAAAATTAATTGCACATTAACAACAGCAGCCAAGCAATATGATCAGAATAGCATTTGATTAGACCCTCATATGTATAATAAAAATTCTTTAAATATTGTTTCACGTTACCCCAGATGATGGTACATGGTACAGGTTGAGATACTTTGGCTTTACTATCAATTTCATCTTCAAACAGAACAATATGTGGTTGCTGGTGCTGTCCCTACTACTACTACTACTACTACTGCCTTTCTCACAACTGTTCCTGCTAGTGTACCTTTGTTTCTATTCAGTGGCAAGTTGGAAATGATTTTACTGATGGAAAGTGTGTAATTCTGTAATCTCTGTTTGTCTTTGGCAACATGGTTATGCCAGGCCATCTTCACAAGTGGCAGAAGGTCACATTACATAGAATATGAAATATCAACTACTGAAGAACAAGATGCTATTTACATTTGGGAAATTCAAAATGTGCCTTTTTTTGGTCTACACCTGGTCATGGTTAAGCCTTCGAGATTGTTGTAAAAATGAATAGATGATCAGAGGGAGCAGTGTGCATACTGCCTTGCTGTGGTATTCAGATTACCAACACACTGTGTTTTCTACTCCCTGCCAGAACACCCTGGTCACTTCTGTGATATGCCTATCAGAACTGGGAATTTGGGATTTCCCTAAAATAACTGCTGACCAACGGCATTGTCCACCACATTTCTTACACGTGATGATCCATGTTGGCCCTGCAAGAAATCGAACTCAGATTGCTTTAGCAGCTGCACCAACCATGGTCGACTTCCTGTCATTTCTTCCAATTACAAAATTTCTGAGTAAAAAGAAAATAATTTGGTAACAGGTACTTAGCATTCATTATGCACATTTAAATAGAATGAGTAAACAGTAAACAACAATTTATGACACTGTTGGTCATATCAAATCTATGAACAGAAGTTGTAACTTGTAATGCTTTTATAAAGAAACATTTTCAGGAACTCCCAAACTCCACAATTGTGACACAAAATTAAATAAGTATTTTCTACCAGAGAGGTTTAACCTAACTTGCCATTAAGGCCCTGTGTAATTTTCACCTATAAAGGCTACATTAGTTTGGTATACTGTACTGCTACATATACGTGTGCAACATACAAAAGTAAATATTATGTTTTATGTGTAAGCCATAATGAAATCTAGTGGGGAGGGCGATGCTTTTACAACCCACATTTTTTTAGAGTTTTGTGTCCAAGGTATAAATTTGCTACAAAAAAAAACTAAATTCAATACATGAACTGTGCATTATTAACAAAAAAACTACACATTTGTGCACTGTACGACTGCATGTAGTCTCAAAATTTTTAAAAGCATTATGTTAAGAATCATTTGAATTTTTTTTGTATCGGTGTGAAAAAACTACCGAGCATACCCTTAATCTTAAAAAAAAAAAAAAAAAAAAAAAAAAAAAAAAAAAAAAAAATTGTCGGGGGAACATGTTCTGTCAGATTTTATAGGCACTGGAGCTGTTTACACAAAATTTTGCCCCAATTCGCCCCTATTTTACGGTATGAATTTTTTTATTGATTTGGGATAGGGGTAACACCCATCCTTGTTTTGCCCCTAACTAAAAGAAGCTCATAGCATTTGGTAACAACGAACATATGGGAGTTATGTTACTTCACGATGGCTTGAAGCATCGGCCCTCTCATCTGGACGTATCCTCTTGAAGGTCGTCCGAGACGGGGCGTGTTGCGCAGTTGTGTCAACAGGTGGGCGTTGTTTCGCGCACGTGCGCAGTCCGGTCCCTCTATTGTTCTGCTCGCGTTACTTGTTCCCCGTTCCGCCTGTGCGTCGTATGTTTACACAGGTGCAGGGGTTGTGTTTCCCGGTCGCACAGTTGGCTGCAGTTAGCGACGACAACCTGTGCGCCGTGGTAGCGTCAAGGCACGGCTCTTCACACAGCTGCTTGTATTTCGGCATTCTAAGGTATGTTTACCTGTTCATTGATTTCTCGTAGCATGGTTTCATAGTATCCCACGTCGGCGAAGTAACAGATGGCACAAAGATAACTAAAGAAATGAAAATAAACGTGTGTCAGATTGAGTCGCCACCGTGAGGTGAGCGTTAATTTTTTTTCTTATTCTCGGTCGGGGAATACGGCACGTTACGTGTTTGTGTTGTTACGGAAGTTTATGAAGTATAATTGCGTGTCTTGATTTTTGATATTGGTTATAGTTATTGAATTTCGTTTACTGGTATTGATTCTCGCTGTTGGCCGCGAGCGAAAGTCGTTGGCCTTCAGTTGCTTTAAACAAAATTGTTAGCGCATGTCTTGTGTAGTACAGGCACCGCTTTTGTTTGACTACGAGCGAAAACATAAACAAAAAAGTGTTTATAGAAACTGGTTGCAACTAATTAGTTGTAAGTAATTACGTAAACAAATTAGGCCTAGTATATTTATCTGTAGAATTTGCTTTGCTTAGTTTCAAAATTCAAATGTGTTGCACAACTGTTTTAAAGAACCTGGACTTCCGGAGGGTGGAAATTTACTGTTTGTAATCATTATCTATGTTCAATGGTTGTTGATTGTCAATGCACAAACGGACACACATGTGCGAGTTATGCTAATTTTTTATAATTTTAAGCTAACATCAGTACACATAACGGATACTTATTTATAATATCGTCCGTTGGCTTCTTTTAGTCAACTAGTCAAAATACCCAATTTAGAAGGACTAGTAAATTGATGTTATGTTTGGTAATTTAATTTTTATATGATAATAAGCTTAATACGAAATTTTATAAGTTGTTAGATTTATGTCCACCTTTAGGAACACTGCTTTTGGGCTGAAGTACCTAATTGTATGCAATGTTCATAAGGCCTACTTTGACAATAAACATTGTTGTTGAAATAGTTTAGGGGTTGATTTCCCGATACTGTTTTAAAATCTTAGCAGTTGGCATACGTTATTTTAAAACGCATGTATTTCGTGACAATTTCCGTTTCAAGAAAGATTCCTTTTGGGCGCAGACGTGTCGGGGAAGAAGAGACGGTGATATGAAGACGTACGCATGTCTCGTGACGTGAATGTTCGTTGTCATGCCTTTTATAATTATGTCAAACGCGACCGTGCGGGGCGCTGGTCTCCCTTACCAACGCCACTTGCAGCTGTATGTGCAGTCAAATGCCAAACTTCGCAGCAGTTTATGACTGCCATGATCATCATTGCTAGACGAATGGTACGAGTATAATGTTTTTACTATATATGTGTGTGCGCGTTTTTTGAAAGAATGGAATTTAAATGGCGGACTCTCGCGGATACAGATAGCCAGACCTGAATCAAGAACAGTGAATGTAGCAACCCACCACTCTGTTGTCAATAGTAGGCTGTGTTGATAACATGTCATGTGACAGTAAACCAGCTACTACAAATTGCACGTCGACGTTTCGATTTCAATTTAGATGCGTAATTCAAATGGGTATGGTGATTTATCGCGATGAAAACGGCTTTCTAGATTACATAGTAATATAGTAATTTCTTGCGCTTTTCTTATGTCGTGAGTGAGTTCCTACTTGACTGGGCCAATGCTAATTCTGGTGTGCTATGACTGAGCGTCTAGGATTAGTGTTCGGCGAAGAGGAAGGGCGACGGTCTCGAGCTTGGGAATATTGTAAAGTGACACCGACCCCCCCCCTCCCCAAAATAAAGCGGAGGTCCGACACCCCGGGAACATTTGTATTTTCAAGGTGTAAAATGGTGCTATTTAAGCAGATTCCGTAATGTAAATATGTAGGGGGGGTGGAGGTCTGGATCCCATGCCCCCTTATCTGGCTACAGCCCTGCTGATCGGGAGACAACGCTAGCAGAAAAGATTCTCGTGATTTTCCACCATCTACAGGATGTAGGCTATAGCCTGTTCACTATAATCTGAGCACTCAGCAGAACTTGTAATTAATTAAAAATATGTTTTACTGGGCCAATAGATGTTAACTTTTGAAAGTGCTGAAATTTTCACACTCGTTTTCAGTAACATGTAAGTTATAATATTAAAACTAGTAAAGATGGCTGAAATATGGCCGAAAGAAAACTTTATGCAGTGCTTACTTGATCGTGAACGGCCTATATCAATACAGCGTTTACAAACTTTCAGGATAGGAGTACAACACCCACGCGATGGGAAATCACACTGCAATGCATGGTCGGACTCGGAAACACTTTTGTAGCGCGGTAGTGACGACACAAAACACAAGAAAGAAAGGACATGGAGAAAACATGTTTATTATTCTTAATACATACAAAAACTAAGAAAACAGAACATAAAGAGACATCGATCGTCATCTCCAGTCAAAGACTTCCCAGCATTTTTGCTGTATTAGCATTAATAAACATGTTTATGTTCTTTCTTGTATTGGGTGTCGCAGGAAATAGTTTCCGACCATGCATTGCTATGTGATTTCCCATCGCCTGGGTGTACTCTCTCCTAAAAGTTTGTAACCGCTGTACTGGTACATCTTGTATAATGATGATAGGTACGTATGCAACAGTGTCACCACCATCACATCACATACGCTGGAAACTGAGTCGCTTCCATTATCATGCATGTATTTCTGTACATGTGGGCCTGTAGCGATCCATCGTATAAAATAACAGGATTGACGAATGGAACAAAAAAAAGTTTACTTGTCCGAACCATGGTCTTGGAAACACATGTCTGGACACTCACTTGCTGTTCAATGCTTTATCTTTTGACCCACTTATGACTGAACGAAACTGTTGGCGCCACTATCGCAATGGTGCTGTTGTAAAGAGAAGTTCGTCATTTTAATCAAAACTCAAGTGTTTTAAACATATTCTGGTTGAACATAAGTAAGTTTCTAATATGTGTACTTAAAAAGAAATGAATTTATTGTTGGAAAAATAATTACTAGCACGAGTGTGCTAGTGGGCATCACCTGTTTTCATTCGTTTTTACGGATTTTAAAGGAACTAAAATCATTCATAAGGGGCTCAGTATTTTATAGCAGTGTCCAGACCTGAACGTTAAGGCCGTTGTCCGAACACATTCAGACAGATCGTCACTGCGATTCAAGCCCAGTCTCCGTCGCTTTTGAGCCGCTAACGCGCGGGTAGGCGGCGCCTTTGAGAAGCTCAAAAGTGTAGCAGTAAGGTCGACCTTGAAGCGCGCATCAAATGTGGCATCGCCTCAAAGAGCCAAGCGCTGAACCAGCGCGCAGTCTTGCCGCCGAACGGTTTTTACTATGGGACACTAAGCGGTAACCATATAATTTTATTGGTGTAAAGTCTGTAGCAAAGTTCAGCGTAGGTGGCAATCTGAGTTTCACATACATCCGGTTAGTACTTTTTGAAGTACGTAAGTCTGAAAAGGCCGTTTGTAGCCATGTTAGAGGGCTTAGAAACAGTGTTTTTAACGAGCGTGATGTTTTAAAAATTAGGTTCAGACATTGTCTGAAGTTAATTTTCTTTTTGTACGTTGGCACAATTGGCACACATAGAATGTTTTCGTAGAAAAACCGTGTTTTCGAACATACTGCGACGCATTTGAAGCGTAAGATAGGCGGCCGTCTTAAGAGTGTGTGGTATATAATTCAGCGCTAAAAGCCTCAGTTCAGAATTGTTGGTTTCTCGAAGCCAATTTGAATAAAATAAAAAACAGCAAAAAATTTTCACGATTAACGTATGTCTAATCTCGTTAAATGTTTGCTCATGAAGTTGGCAAATATAATTATCAAGGATTGTTGTTTTGCACTTTTTCTATATTCGCTTACAAAAAGTGTAGATCTCAGTTGTAGAACTCAGCGCTTATTTATTTGCCACGCCCTCTTAGAGATTAACATGTTTAATAGTAAATTAGGATATAAATAATTTTAGTAACTAAGTAAAACCATTTAGGGCAGCTGTCTCTATGTAGCAAAAATAAATGGAACTAAATAAATGTGCGGCAATGGCAAGAAGTTGCTGTCCTCGAGGGACGGGGCCACTGCCGGAAGCTGGCTTCTGATTGGTCCAACCGAACCAAAGCTTGCAGAGCAAGAGGCGAGGATTTTGGCGCCAACTAGGAGTAAAGCGAGAGTTCGTTAACGGTTTCAAGCAGTCGTCGTTGAGCCGGGGAAGAAGGTGCACCGGGGCGCTGCGGCCGGACGTCGTCGGATTAGGCGTCTAGACGCCTTCGAGTAGAGATAGAAACGTCGTCGAGACACATACTACGGTGGGCCGAAGTGCCACCGTCGGGCGTCTATTCAGGCGTCGGAACACCTTTTAGCAGAGATATCGTCGAGCCGCGAAGTATGGCAGGCCGGGGCGATACCGCCGGTTATCTCTGGTTCAAACGTCGGGACGCCTACGAGTATTATTTAAACAGCATTTAAAAAGGTCGCAGTTAGCTTGGCAGACAACTGACGACGCCTCCACTTATTTACCTTCGACGTGACCCAAATATAAGTATTGTTGAGACTTTTGGACGTAAATTCATTTAGTACAACACCGACAAAGCTTACGGTCCGCCAGGAGAGGACAGTAACGACATGCTAGCCGGGAAAACAGAACTTACCGTCTTATTTATTACTTCACCCAAACACCAGAACTTAATAACCATTAATTTATAAATAACAGCGCGTCGCAAATTGTTTTCAATTCAAAACTCGAGTATTTTCGAAATTCGATTATTAGGTCTGACTACTATTAAATAGATAAATATAAAAATATAATATTCCTTCTTTAAAGGATTCTCTGGTTTCATTCCGTAGTTGATTTTTTTTTTTTTTTTTTTTTTTTTTTTTTTTTTTTTTTTTTTTTTTTTTTTTTTTTTTTTTTTTTTTTTTTTTTTTGTAATTCCTATCGTTGAAACGAAGCGTGCTACAGGCTAGTGTAGTACAAACAGACGTCCACTAATATAATATATAGTCGGCAAAAAAGACCCGTAGAATTATGATGAGTCGTTCAGATTTTACCCTGGATGGAATATTGCAGCCATTCACTCGTCGTCTTACCTTTCCATCCCCCTCAAGGTCGTTCAAGAGGCGAAAAATCGTAATTTTATGTTTGTATGAAACAGTGTAAGTTTTGTAGACCGTTACTAGAGAGTACATTTTCTATTTAAAAAATAATAAATTAGCTAAGTCAAATTTTTTTCGCTACTATAAAATATATATATTTTAAGTAATAAAATATTTTGTATTGGATTTTTATGTACTTAAAGCCCTAGCCAGTGATATTTCTGGGGTGTATGAACCAAAAACATGCAAATTTTGACTTTGAAATATCTCTACGGGAAAACTAGCTGAGCTGTTTTTTTTTTGTAAGGGGAAACTGTACTCCCAAATAGCGTCTACAAAACTAGCACTGTTTCATACAAACATAAAGTTATGATTTTTTTCCCCTCTTGAACGACCTTAAGGGGAATCGATTTCTCTTAGATCGGATTTACAGATTTTCTTATAAATCAGGGAAAATAAATTGTTTTACTTTTTTCACGTTGAGAAGGCGTAATTTATTGTTTCATTCACGTTCGGGAACCCATATGGCATTGTTTATGTTACTTTTGTGATCTCTGTCGATACTCTCATAAAATAAATCAAATTTTCCTGCTCGGCTGTTTCCCATCGGAAAATAATCAGTATATAAGGGTTCCAACAATTTCAGAAAATGGATTAAGTTTGTATCTATGCCCTGTCGCGACAAATATTTTGATACATCGACCGTAAGAGAATTTATCTAGAATAAATGGATAAATCCAAGATGGTATGGCTCAATACCCACGGAACTTTTTATGCTATTTTTTAATCCTGAAAGAGAGCAGATACCTCAAAACCGTTACATAGAAATGTTGGAAAGTGTTTATAATATGTAGCCTAATTTTTTTCAGAACGTAAGTTGTTATAACTTTAGCTAATTGTTGGCTTTAATAAAATTTAATTAAGTCAATAATTATCCTTTCTGTCACATTTCACGATATTTTTTTCGGACAGAAACCATTTTCTGCATTTAGCAGAGAAGGATATTGCTAAACGGACAAAAATGTGGCTAACAAATTAGGCCTAACTGTGTTTTCGAGTGTATGTTTTTCATGAAAATACTTATCTGTCTATAATTTTCATGGTAATGACAGCAAATGAAGATCATATGGTTCTTTGAGCAGCACCGAGATGATCAAAAAGTCAGTGGTAACAATATACGCATGTAAGTTCGCAGGTAAGTCACGCCTTAAAATGCAACTCCCCATACTTGCCATGTGTCATCGTGCCGTTCAAGTCATTTCAGTTACCGAGATGAAAGAGGCGTGTTCCTCGAGAAGTCAGTTAACTAGAACAGTCAGTTAAAAGACTTAACAGTAAACTGAGCGAGGGCACTTGTATGATGTTTATGCCGGCGTAATTATCTTTAGTCCGTCCCGGCAGGATTGGCTCTCGGATTTTCACATGTGGGAATCTTGCCGGACGATGCTGCTGGCCGACGGGTTTTCTCGGAGATCTCCCGTTTCCTCGTCCCTTAATTCCAGCCCTGCTCCATACGTGTCATCCCTAACCACCGCTAAAGACCTAGATGTTAAATGTTGACCAAAATCTCTTCAATAAAATTGTAGTCCGTGGTTACTATGGGTTCGACTGCTGCCAACATCATCCTTCGCTCGATTGTGCAGTCAGCTGATACGTGGCTTAGTGAACTCAATATATTGTACTTTTCTTACGGTACATGACACTAACCAGCTATCAGTAAAGAGTATAGCCTACTAGTTTGTGGAAGATGTTTTACAAAGGCGACATTTTCATTTCTGTCGTCTCGGAGGACTAAACAGGGCCGTAGCCAGGATTTGTGTTTGGGTGGAGAGGGTTCCCCAATCTGGCAATTTTATAAATTAACACCTCTCCCGCAGTAAAGTATTGGGACCTGGGGTCATCCCCCGGGAGAATTCAGATTTCAAGGTGCAAAATGGTGCTATTTAAATACTGAATATACAGCTGGTAGATGTATTTATATATTTAAGATAAACTATAACAAAAATGTGTTCGTTTGTTAACATCGTTACTTTAGAATCTTTTCTTTTGTTGCTTTTCTTTGAACATTTTATATACTATACCAGGGAGGTGGAGAGGGGCATGGAGTCCTGGCTACATACCTGGATGAAATAAATGCAGAGAGTTATGTATGTATACACTGTTAACTGTCTAAATTTTTGTCTACAAGACAAGAGAGGAGGTGCATGTTTTTTTTATTTGGAGTCCAGATGGTGTTATATCTTCTGAGTTTGTACCCGTGACCTTGCAGGGACTGCCAGTGTAGGCCTATGTGCTGACCGCTACTATGAAGCCTATGAGAAACATGCTCGCGTATTTTATTACGTAGGCATCCATATGTTCCTCAGAGTGAGTGGGCGGGTCTTGCACAACGTCCTGCCAATATTACGTGTATCTTAAGGGGTGTGGAAAGGTACGATGTCGAGCGGACGACTGGAATACTCAATTGTCAATAAAATCTCAGCTACTCATCAAAAATATCATCGAATTTTGATGTTTAGTTCAGATGTTATTGGCGATGGAACATTCCAGTCGTCCGCTCGACATCGTACCTTTCCATACCCCTTAAAAGCCACCAGGCGCTCACACACTTGATAGCTTGTTGAATGTATCCAACTCCCAATGTGTGAAGAGTCGCAGAAATCCTACATTTAAATAAAATGACTAATTAGGAGAGTCTGGTGGTGTTCCTCAGATTGTTCGTGTGCTTGAAGATGGGAACAAAACGTCGCATCTGTTGTCTTTGAAGGGAGGCTACTCTTATCGTCTGTTTTTTTATATTCCTTGTGTTGTCTGCAACCATTTCTGTCGCTATGTTCATGTGTGTTGTTCTCTCGGTCTTTGTCCATCAATGTCCCCATCTTCATGTGCCTTGTTTGGTCCTTGTGTGATTTATTTATCTTTTTTCGTTTTTTAATATCCATTATGTATTTTGCTTGTTTGCTTCAGCCATTTCTGATTTCCCTTCGTTTGTGTCTTCATTTTTGTTGTTCTCTCGTGATTAGTTATTCTATGTAACTGTGGTTTTTCTGCGACTTAGCCTCGTTCGCAATGGCGCGTATGCGTATCCGACAAAACACTCAGTGTGTAATGTTTTGATAGTCCTTGTCTCGTCTTGCGATACGTGAATATTTGAGCAATGGGGTCATGCAGTTAATGTTGTCGAGTTTGTATGTTTGGTGTATCCACGCTAAGAAAAGTAAAGTGCAGTAATTCTTGATTTTCTCTCAATCTTTAATTGGTCGCCAACCGCCGAAGTGAATGTTGCATTGCCGCTGTGTGCCAGACATAGTAGCAGGGTACCTTGTTACAAAATTGCTTGTAAAAGTACGGAAAACGAGCCTCCTGGTAAAATATATGCAGATCTATTCGTAGAGTTACTGAGGTTTTTTTTTTACGTACAACATTTCTGTTAAATAATATCCACGTACAGTAAGCGTACGAAAAATTTTTGACATAGTTTACATATTTTTGAGACTTCTAAATTAGGCTTGTGTATACAATCTCACGCAGAAACCTTTAAATATTATATTCTGCCGAAACGTTCACAAAAAAAAAAAAAAACATAAAGACGCGACATCCTGCAAAGGCGGCAAAGGGTCCGTAAACTAATTTAGCGGAGAAAATTTCCGTAAACTGGTTCAACTGAACGAGTTTACTATAAATACAATTACGCTTTGGCTAAAATGTAATTAAATCTATGAAACATTTATAACAGTGACAGTTAAAAGTATTATTTTCACATATATCGCTGTTTACAGATAACGAGAACAAATGTGATTTAACAGATTTTATGAAAGTTACGTCATGTTATCGCTCAGTGATAGAAATGATTATTGTTAGTTTGAGTTCAAATTATTATATATTTCTGGGTTTTAATTGCGTACACTTATCTATGTGTAAATTATACAGTGAGCTCGACCAACAAGAAACTTCTTTATGAACCAGTTGTACTGTGCATGCGAATAAAATTGGGAAGTCATATAATTATCATTATTAGTAGTTGCAGTATTGTTATAATATAATTATATCATTATTAAAACATGACACATCACACACATGACACATCACACGTCAGTAGGAACTGACAAGTCTTTCTACTTCGAGGAAGAACTGCTGTACCCTGGTTCGTAGCAGAAGGAAATTTCTCGGCCATGAAAAGTTATTACAGTTTTGCAATGGGAACTGCACTAAAAGAGTCTTTAACTTATCACGTTGCTCGATAATGTGTCGGCATGCAGCGCGGACAAACACAGATACGCAGTACGTGCCACTGTTATAAATACTCGTTAAGTAGTGGAAATATCCAGTAATACAGAGTCGTTCGAAGTGTGAACTTGCTACACGGGTGGCGAGACGAGCCTTCAAAGAATAAGAGGTACGCTACGATCATAATCATTATGTAGACAGCGTTGTGATAAGTTCGTTGTCATTTTTGGAATGGCTCGGTCGTGGACGCCAGAAATGTCTTTATTCTGATAGAAAATTTAGCGTCATCGAAGTTATGTAGTTATAGTAGCGGTATAGGCGATGTAGCTTGTTACGACATAGAAAGAGCTATAAATCTTTCCATTAAAGCACCACTGGAACATACAGTTAAAAAGAGGAGTAATTTTATTAGTATAGTATTTAAAATTTATGATAACGGTGAATTTGTTTGAAGGCAGTGTCTTTATTCACGGGTAATTCTTACCGATTGTGTGATTAATTAATGCGTTATGTTTCATCATGGGTACGAATAAAGTAAATGAATTATTACGTAGGAGTATAACTGACATAATGCATCTCTTTTCGTAATATTTATGTAGGATTCCAGTGATAGTTATAAATTGTTTTGTCGTCTCCCGTGCAACTCATGTTTTTATTTTCTTAAAAAGTGCGTAGGCCCTAATACTTTCTTAAGCCTTGTAGAATAAATCACTATTAATAACACTACTTACCGTGCAAATGTGTCGTTTGTAAATGATAACGAAATGTGGAGACCGATCATAAATCGAGCCACTCCTTTTGGGTGAAAATAATTTTCCACCGTCTTGTTTCATTGCCTTGTGTATACACTTACAGCTCTGCTTTGTGGTTATTGGCAGCGTGTCTTTTAGTAGAAACATCACTAATTTGACTGTGGTAATAATATTAAAAACAACTACATGTATTTGTTGTGCGGGTGGAACACAGGAAGCTAAGAGTTAAAAACATCCAATCGCTGACCATGAAGCAGATCTGCAGATGTGCTCACAAGACATTGAAACATGTCGGGCAAAATTCTTTTCACCACAAATCAGTGGCTCTGTTCATAGAGGAATACCTCAACTTTAAATGCGTATAATAAAATAAGCTACAATGTTGGTTGACCCGTGAAATGAACCGTGGAATCTGAAATAGTTTTGTCTTATCTTTATAAATGTTCAGTGTGACCAACACAAGTAGCACAAACGACATCTGCGCGATACTCAAACTGGTTCTACACTCTTGTCGGCATGTCGTGTGATAACGATGCGGATGGCTTCTGTAAATCTCGCTTCGAACTGTGAAGAACCGTGAAGAGATTCTGGTCAGCGCTTAACATCGAGGTTTCCAGCGCTGGGGGGAGGTTACATGAGGTGAGATGGAGCAGCGCCGGAATAAGGGCAGGGTAAACAGGAGATCCCCGAGAAAACCCGCTGACCATCGGCATCGTCCGGCACGATTCCCACTTACGAAAATCCGGGGACCGACTCCGCCGGTAATCGAACTCGGATCGCCTTGGTAGGAGGCGAGTGGTCTGACCACTCGGCCACCGCGGACCCCCCCCCCCTCCCTCTCTCTCTCTCTCTCTCTCTCTCTCTCGTTTCGAGGTTGTTAATGTTAGCCGGCAATGATGGTGGAAGACACGTGATCCTTTGTGGACCCCCACCCCCACCCAAAACGCAGTCTTCTGGGCTTCAATAATGAATAGAGAACTGTAAATTTAGCGTTATCTGGCAACAGTCTAGATTTCGCTGTCGTATACTCACCCGTGACGTTATTGACTCGGAGCTTTCGCATTTTTGTGTGCGCCGCCTGCATTACACGATAGTGAACCATTTTACAGTTGGCTGTAAATCACTAGAGAAATGCAAAATTCGCGTTATCATTCGGTAGTTGACTAAATTTCACTTTCGTGTACATAAAAAAAAGCACAATATTTGCAATATGTGTTGTCATTTACGCATGTTACGTCTTACGGAGATTGGACTCTACTGTGTAAGCATTCTCTGCGGCAAGTCACGACAATATCGGCCAGCGGGAGACGTCGAACGAGCCCGTATAGTCACTTGGAGTCTAGTTAGCTGTCAGAAAATAACGCGAATTTTGCATGTCTCTGTATATCACGTGTTGCGTAAAGTCTGTCAGACGTACCAAAAAAACAGCGGAAGTCAGATGAGCACACGGTAACTTGGACAGTCTGCTTTCGGATAATGACGCGATATTTGCAGGTGTCTGTTGATATATATCCTGTTCGCCAGTTGCCCCGCGGCTAATACAACCTTGTGGCAACATATCCGCGATCAGCTAGGCGCCAAAGGTGTGGTGCACCATTGCATCAGGGTGCTGCTTCTTCTGAGGAAACATCCACTGTCGTAAGAGAAGAGCTCGACTGGCGCATGGACGGCGTTTCAGCATGTCACGCGTATTATTTTATACGCCAAACCGCTTAACTTATTCATCTTATGTTTGTCTACGAAAAGAACACGCACGCACTATTTTAAGGCCTCTAAAAATTGCTTAAACTGTTTTTTTAGACTGCTGTAACCCCGAAAATATTACTTGAATTCGTAAAGTGCAAAGCTAGAGGCATGCGTTTGTCTTCACTTCATACTATTCAAAAATTAAATGTTGTGAATCCCGTAGGAAAAAGACTGCAACGAAAACCTTGCACACAAATTTGCGAATAGAGGCTAAATGCTTCTCGTCAAGCGTGGGACACTGGCTCTTATCGCTACGCTGTTCCCACGCGTCAAAGGTGGAAATTCGACTCCGGCGAATAATAAGTGGTTCCAATAACAGTGGGCACCTGAAAATAGAAAGGGCAGAGCGTGAAACACGTTCACGTTGGAGAAAACACGTTACTGTTCTGTGATGCTATTGTTTATTCCGTGTCGCGGGTGTTCAGCTTATTGTCGATCATGGCAACCGAGGATTCCCGTCGTCATAATAGTGTGACGGCAGTCAACAGATGTGTATGCTGTAAACGTCGATGAAGAATTCGCAACGGGTTTCTGTTCCATGCGCGTGCGTCTTTATAGCTAATGTTTTCCGGTATTTCAGTTCTATGACAATGACTTTCGTTCTTAGAGCTTTGCTTTTGAAATTATTGTCTGGCTTTAACTATATGCCTACGTGTTAGGAAATAACGCCCGTGACTGTTTATAATAGCCAATGAATAACCTTGTGTCGGTACGAATAGGTAGGAGGGATTATGGGTTGGGGGAAGGGGTGCTTTGTCATGTATAGAGAGATATAAATAATGGAGAGGGAATTAGAGAGAGAGAATTCAGAGACTATTCACAGGACGCCTGAGGAAGCTACGCCAGAACCTCCCGGAATTGTGCCGATTTCTCTTGCTACGAATTTTGGAACAACCCGCAGTTGATGAAATTAACTATGTTAAACACCTTTGTCAGGCTTTCTTCGCACTCTCAGATCGTCTCACTACCGTTTTCCCAACTTTCGCCCAAAAATACTACTGCACTGAAAAAAAAAAATTACAAAATATTTCTTTGAATATGGCGCAACAAACATTTACTTCCTCTAACAAAATGTTTTGATACCAGAACAAAACCCCAGAAGTATCACATACGATTTTTTTCACCCAACAAAATATGTAATTTATTTGGCAAAGTACGTACGCCTGACAGTAAAAGATTTGGGTTACGCAAATGTAATTATTTGTTTGGAAGTACCAAACGTACATATTGTTGTGGCAACTAATCATTTATGTTTGTGCAGCGCGAACCAATCATTTATGTTTGTGCACACCGTAGTTTGTAATCTTATCTCGAGAGTTAGGCCTAGGCTGCATTCGTAATAACACGGCTGCAGTACGCAAATAGCACAGCCGCATACAAATATAATAGAATACCACACTACATCGAAGTGTCCTAAATTATTTGACTCTTTGCTACAATTAAATTTATTTATTCTCCGTTTTCGTAACTAAATAAAATCGAAATATTTGTTGTTTTTCTTCTTGCGTAAACTATTAAAATAAATAATTAGTTTTACACAACTTCATAAATATTTGAATATATTAGCGTAGTATCAGCAATTCTTCCTGGTTGGCTGCCCACGGGACACGGCGCACAGGAAAGTTAAACATTCGTTAACTTCTTGTGCGCCGATCGTGTGCTATTTTCACGTGCGTGTACTGTGCGTCCATGTAGTGGCTACCACCTTTTAACACACGTTAAACTTCCGTGCTTCTGTGCTGTTAGTGTGATGTTGCGGATGTAGTCCAGTTCCAATTTATATGACAATCAGCATTATAACTATACCTGTGTGTTAATGACCATTCAGGCACAAACAAGCCCAATGAAACAGTCAGAAAATGAATACTAGGCCTAAAGACTATTATGCATTTTACGAGCTGTATGTCTATTAGGATGTGTCGAGTACCAACGTTTAGTCTTGTCCGTCTAAGCTAATGATCGATCATCAATGCGAGAGGTGCCGAGTTCATTCTCAGTGCTACCACGCCGTTTTCTATTGCTCGGCACAGCCAAACAAATATTTTTGTACTGACCAAACATTACACTTGGCCAGAAAAAGTAAAAATGACAAATTAATTTTGTTTCAGCAACAAAAATATTTATTTAGCCATATACAAATTATTTGGTTACTGCAAGCAGGTTTTGTTTAACTCAACTAAACCTTTCTTTCAGTGTGGGCACGCCTGCAGGAAAAACAAAGAATACCAGCACTCAAACGAACTTTGTAAAGTCAGAAGACAACTTATTTAAGCAGCTTACCAGTAATTGGCAGACGTAAACGTTCATTCTAAAGAACATTATTTCGTAAGGGGGCTAATCCCTCCTGTACCCTTTAAACTATTCTGATGGATTTTATTACGAAGAATACTGTGCTATTTTATTATTTGGGACTGGGAGAAAATTGTTGCTTGGTTTAAGATACAATAGTTGGTTTCTGTTTGTTAGTTAATAAAAAAAATGGTTGCTATTATTTGTTTGTTGGTACATGATTGTTTGTTAGTGTTTGTTGGTTGATACAATATTGTTGTTTACTGTTTGTTGGTTGGTATAACATTGTAATATGGTTTTTTACTCTTTGTTGGGTGATATCATAATATTTTTTACTCTATTTTTACTTGGCACGGTATTGGTTTTTACTTTTTGTTGGTCAGTATAATATTCTTTAACTCTTTGTTTGTTGGTATAATATTGTTTTATACTGATCTTTGAAAGAACTGTGCAATGGGAGTGCATGACTGGATTCAGTTTCTTGGACGTACTCCATTGCAAATTGAATAACTGTCAAAGAAAACTAAACAAATAAAAGAAAACCGTAATATAAGCAGAGTATGCTTGCTGACTGAAGCATACTCTGCTTATATTATGGTTTTCTTTTATGTGTTTAATTTTTTTTGACAGTCATTCAATTTGCAATGGAGTACGTCCAAGAAACTGAATCCAGTCATTGTTTTCTACTGCTTGTTGGTAGGTATAAGATTGTTTCCTATTATATGTTAGTTTTTTTCGTAGAATCTTCGTAAAATCAAACATCCACTCATGGTTCTGGATTATTAGGGAAGGAGGTCTCTGGGTGGTAAAATTCCCTCAATATTAAAAAGATGAGATTACTTTTTTTTTAATTTAATCAAGTATATTTTCCCTTCTTATAGTCTAGCTAATATTAATTTGATCAGCATAATTCAATTTATCATACCCCTATTCCGACTTCCGCGCAACTAGATGCGAAAATTGTCCCTTGTCAAACTCGTCTATAAAATACACAGTTATCTTTCTACCCTGTAGTAGAATTAACCTACCGTGGATAACAGAAGCGGCTACAGCATAACACGTGGGCCTAAAACAATGGGTGCTGTGCGTTTAGATGCCTTCCCCCTCCACCCACCCCCACCATCAGTAGTAACTGAAACATTTCGCGAGTTCAGTTTCTTGCACATTTGAATCCATTGTCCTGTGTATGTTCAAACCCAGACAATTTGTTCGTTGACTATTGCGCCAGTAAGTAGCAAGCTTCACCAAGTTTCTGATAGTACGGAATTTCAGCCTGGTTTTCTCTCAAGTTTTGATTGGCTCGACGTTCTTCAGGCCGATTTGATCAAGTTTTAGACGTCAACGAAACATACATATACGCTTTTGAAATAATGCTTGTTCTAAAATCAATTCGCGAAATTTTCCAGTCCGTGTCCATCAGTTTTTTTTGTTTACCTTGATGATTAGTTGAAAATAAATATCGTGTGAGGAAACCCGTGGCCCAGGGTATAGTACCTAGAATGCAGATTTTATTACTGGGCGCCCGTAGGCAATCTACGTACCCCGAATAATGACATGGAACAAGGCCCTACTATGGAGAGGTGCCGGAATGGAAAGGATAGGGGGAATCAGGAGACCCCCGAGAAAACCCGTCCGACTAGCGACATCCTCTGGCACGATTCCCACGTGCGAGGATCCTGGGACCAACCCCGCCGGGAATTGAACCCGGAATACCTTGGTGAGAGGCGAGTGGTCTGACCACACGGCCGCCGTGGCCACTTTGATTAGTTGTGACATTTTTTATAAACAAAAATCTCTCCTGTTGTGCTTCCTATCCCCGTTTGAAAAATATTAGCTTTTGAAAAAAAAAAAAAAAAAAAAACATCTTTCGCGCGTGTAATTTTTAAAATAAATTTAACCAGATTAATTTGTAATATTTAACAGGCAAAAGTAATTTTGTAGCAAAATCTGGCCCTTGACATACAATTTACAGTGATCATCATTGTATTTTATCACTTCTCAACTGTAAAATCATAACTAGAGAGTATTTTGAAATGTGTGCTTTGTTATTTAATGAACATACTACATTGTGAATATATTTCGTGGGGAAATTTGTAAGATTTTTTGTACATGTCTTAAGTACAGCATTCGATCTCCTACTTGACCATCCTGATTTTAGTTTACCATGGTTTCCAGAAATTGCTCCGGACGGATACTGGAATAACAAAGTCGATTCCTCTCCCAGTTTCTGTTCTTCGTTACGTACATGGTATTTTTATGCGTGGACTATTATTGGTAGGTATTTGACATTTTTGAAGTTCCACACAGTGAAAACTATTGTAGGCCTGCGTGTTTTGTTATTTAATAAAAAATGCTATCAGATGTAACGTCTACAACTTGAACTCTATTCGGTACAAAAGTAAAATAAACATTTTTTACGGTAATGCAGGAAATAACGTACACGCCAGGCAATTGTACACATCAGCTGAACATTGTGTCATTGTAGTCGCTAGCATTTCACATTCTGCACGGGAAATTATGTTTCCGGTCCCGTGCCAACTGTTGTCGGCCACATCGTCTGTTTTTGTAGTGTCAGTTATCTGGAATTTTTTCCTTATTATATACGTGTGGTAATGGGCAGGGATGGCTTTTAAAAGTAGATTTAACAAGCACTCGATTGATGAATGGCAGCCCTCATACACTTTAGTTCAAGAGCAAGTGACATGTTGCCAACACGAGTGCCTTGATGTATAGGCAAACACGTGTAATGGCCATCCTTGCTGGTTGCATTCGTTACGCCTACATGAAGGCAGTAGTGTTGTCAGTTTTTGTAATCTAAATGGCCAAATTGCCCAATTAAGAATGAAATAAGGTAATTGGGCTATACGTCTCGTCGACAGCGATGTCGTTAGAGTTGGGGACAAACAACTTGGTACAATGACAGGAGCTGGGAGAGGAGTCGGCCATGGCCTTTGTTAAAGAACCATCTCAGAATTCGCCTGGAGCGATTTCGGGAAACAACGGAAAATTGAATTCAGAGTGGTCGGAGTCGGGGATCGAACCCGGATCCTCCCGAATGCGAGTCTAACGCTTTAAAGTTGCGCCACCTAGTTTGGTTTGATTGATAGATTAGTGCTGTGTTTTTAGTACGCAATAATCTTGTTAAATACGGAACGCACGTCAGAGCACCAACTGCACCAAACTATAGTAACTAATTACTAAATTTTTAAACTATCAACTGTTGCCCTGGCCTAAATATAAGAACTCTTTTATACGTAACCACACATGTAGTATAGTGACACCTCTTTCCCAGCTCCCTTCCTCGTCTTCCTTATGTCCCTCGTCTATCCTTCCTTCCCCATATAAGCTGGATAAAGTTGTTAAGAAACAAGAAAGTAAAATGAAATTTAAAAGCAAAGTAACTAATGTATTTTAATTATTTGCCTCCTCTCTTCCTATTTTGAGTAAGCTAGCAAGTGAAGTGAAGATATTTTGATAAGGTCTGTAGCTCTGGTGAGGGGTGACATGACGTGAGTATGGAGCAGCGTCGCAATGAAGAGGCGGGGGAAACGGGAGGTCTCCGAGAAAACCCGCTGACCAGCGATATAATTCAGCACGATTCCCACATGCGAAAGTCCCGCGACCGACTCCGCCGGTAGTCGAACCTTGATCACCTTGGTGGGAGGCGAATACTCTAGCTACTGGGTCAACGACGGTACCTAAGCTAACAAGAGATAAGATCGACACTGATGCCCAGTTTCACCAACACGTCCTAAAATTTAAGTATAGCTTAAATGTGAGGTAAGACTTGCCTTACACTTAGCAGTGTTTCACAAACACTTAAGCCTAGCTTTAATATATTAAGCATGGCCTAAAGCTAAGCGCCCGAAATCGGAAGCCCAAATCCTTAAGCACAGTTTAAAACCATACGTAAACAAATAAAATGAATGCCGTAGAAGAATTGGAAGAAAATGTTGAGGAGGTTAATGACGTTTTTGATATCGCAAATATTGCTGATTTTAAACTTGTCAACTAAGTTTAAAATTTTCAACTTTTCATCTCCAGAAAAGTTTGAAGTCCGATTCCTCTTGTTTTCAGACATCTTTTCGTTTAAGCAACCCAAGAAATTAACAATTCCGTTTGAAGATAATAGAATTATCACAATGCAAATATAAACAAATCTGCTAGTTTTCTTCGTATTTTTTAATACCACCTTCTGATTGGCTGTCATCATCACGTGACATCAATGCTGAAGTACCAACATGATATTTTATTCCACTTTTATGTTTGAGCAGGGCCTAGCTAAGTGAGGTACAATTAAGTTGTGGTTGCCATGGTGAAACGCACATTTTTCATCAAACAGTTTTAAGCTTGACTTAAAATTAAGCTCGGTCTAGCTGGAGCCTGGTTTAGGCGACGTTGGGGAAACCGGCCATGACAGGCGCGCTGAAACGGTTGTTTTTCATCGTCGTTACGCGCAGTGTTCTAACCTGGCGCTGCTGGTGTACTGCGTGTAACTGTGTGATGTTCACTGACAAGATATACACTGTACGCGGTAGTTAGGGCTAGGAAAAATACGCAAGTTCAATGACCTGCATGCTAGAATCAAATGTCCTATGCATACTCAAGCCCCGTCTATTAGTTCATTGTCTGCTGTCTGAATGAGTAGCAGGTAATGGACAAATGGAAGGGCTTCGGTATACACAGGATAACGGATTCTAGCATCTTGGTGGTTGAACTCGCGAAATATTCTTAGCCCTAGCGATAGTTCAATTATAGTAGAAGACCATGAACCTTATTTCCCTTACAAAAAAAGTTATGTTTTATATTTGCCCGGAATATACATAAAAAACTTATTGGGCACGTTAAATAACATATTATAACTGCGGACAGTTTATTGTTTTTCGTAGTGCAACCTCACACCATCAAGTCAAATAGTTTCGAATAAAAAACGAATTTAAAAATAATTCAATACTTCTTTATCATACGACGTGACTTTGTTACTATTGTTATCACTACATGCATTTCCTTTTCTATTTAAGTTCATAATTTGATGCACTTGGCTATTTTTAATAAATATAGTGTATAAATTACAATACAACTGAAAGAAAAACGTTGCGTAGTACATTTAAAGAAAAACGTTGCGTAGTACATTTGGTAACAAAACGAAGTAATAAAACCGTTTGCAGTCACGAAAATTGTTACGTCGATGTAACTTTGTATGCCTCGCAAGAAATCACACGACACCTATGACTAATTTCCATACGATAGAGGGGTAGCCTAGAGTGGTATTTTTTATATTATTATTGGATAAAATGAGAACTGATCTTTGAAAGAACTTTGCAAAGGGAGTGCATAACTGGATTTATTTACTTGGACATACTCCATTGCGAAATAAATGACTGTCAAAAGAAAACTAAAAATAAGACAAGAAAACATAAATGAGCAGAGTATGCTTTAGTCATCAGGATACATACACAACATGAAATTCCAAAACTGGAATCTGGTCAGATAAAAACAAGGAACAAACAGAAAATTAAGGAAATAACAAAAATATAAAACAGCTAAGTTGACATGCGACACAACGATGAGACTAAACAAAAACACAAACAGAAATGCAGGAAACAACACAACGATGAGACTAAACAATACTCAAAAATGTCGGACACAAACAGAAAAAACAAGAAACGACACAAAAGATGAGGCGAAACGAAACACAGTAGTTTTCCAAACAGTACTTATATTGTAACATTTCAACTGCGATACCTGTATTGAAGTGCAGCATAAATAGAATTTGCGGTATAATCCCAGATTTTACATTTTTTCCTCATAATTTACAAAAGTGAAAATTGAAATATTCCAGCATAGCAAGTGAAGCCAACCCTTAATTTATGTTGGTGTTTTTTAATGCTTACCGTATTTCATATATTGCGTTTGTTTAAACTTGAGACTTCGACGAGCTCTCACTGCTTTCAAGAAATATGTAGGCAAGCGGGAAGCTGCAGACAGGGTCGGCATAAATGAGGATGTTTCAAGTCAGCCGGTCTTATGTACAGAATGTCGTGAAACGGGTCTATGCGAAGCATATTGGTGACGATAATTGTAGTAGCAATAACTACGATACCATTTTTCATGCTCAATGTGAGAATGCGAGTGAGAGATTTTGGTCAGCGCTTAACATTAAGGTCTTAAGAGGGCGCGGTACATAATTCAACGCTAAAAGCATTAATTTATAACTGTAGGTATCTCGAAGCCAATTTGCGAAAATTAAACAATAACAATCCGAGACAATTGTTTTAGTCAACGTTTTAAACAAAATTTTTGCCAGTGTTACGAACTTCTGAGGCACAATCTCTGACGCCGGAACCTCGTGCATTTATCTGCGGCGCAAGAGATTACGCATAACGAATTAGTAATTATGGATAAATATTTACTCATAAAGTTGGCAAATACAATTATCTAGGATTGTCATTGAGTATTTTATTCATGTTGGCTTGGAAGAAAGTGTAGAAATCAATTAATGTTTTCAGTGTTTATTTATCTACCACGGGGACATGAGGTGAGTATGGAGCAGCGCCGTAATGAAGGGTCGGGGGAGGGTGGTGGTTATAATATTATGGCCAGTACAGTGGTTGTAAAATATCTGTGTAGTGCAAGAGAGTACTTACTTAAATACACAACTTCTTCTAAAAGGTAGTGAATTAGAATTTTTTTAAAATAGTCAAAATCGGTTTTCTATGAATAATGTACTTGTAGGTTTTTCATTGGAGCATTAAAACACCACCAAGTGAGATATGATGACGTCATATGTTTGTGGAGTACCTGGAAGTTTTAGCTCCTGGATAGTTGTAATAAAAGTGACATAAAAAGTTTTTCTACATAAAGTCTCTTCTTTTTAGAACATTGAACATTGTTAACTGGCAATTTCATATAATTGACGCAGTATGCATTTCTTCACGAACTGCATTACCTGAAGTCCTCACTCTTTAGTTTTGCAGTGGTTTCGAAAATATTTTTTAACGAAAATTAATACATATATCGAAAATTCATTCTTACAGTTTATTAACTTATGTATAATCGTTTGTATCAGAATTTTTCTGTTGCAATAAACCAAACGGATTTTTAGATTTTTACCACTGAAATATTACATATTTTGCTGTCCAAATAAGCCAGAATGAAGCAAAATAATTTTTTACTAGCAAACGGTACATTATTTTATAAAACGCTGTGGCAAAATTATGTATCGTATGACTGGAAACAGTCTCTCTTTTTTTTTTTTTTTTTTTTAATGTTTGGTTAAAAATATTCGAGTTATTTGCAATTTTTTGAAATAAATGAAAGATCATGATTTTAAGCTCAATCATATTTTGTTTCTTTAGATGGCTTGCATCCACTGAAACACAATTTGAAATAATTCTTACTACCGCTACGGCGCTGCACTGCGCTGCCCTGGTGTGGCACTTGGCCGCGTGCCTGATTAGTTCGCTTAGTACAGAATGCCAAGGACGATAAAAGCTGCCCGTATACGGGAACGTGCCACATACGTCCTCAAGTCGTGCTGTCGGCTCGGTCATCTGCGTCATGCGCGCCTGGTTGGCCACGAACAGCTGCAGTACTGTATTTTTTTGTGCTCTTAATTATCGGGACATCACATGCGAAGTTTTTGTGAGCGACGTGCGTTTTTTTTTTTTTTACGACGAGGGGAATCGCTTAACCACCGTGTTAAGCTTATTTTCTCCATTACGATCCTATCATTGGGCAATAATATTTTTATAGATTTTTTTTTTTTACTAAATAGGGCTCATGATAAAAAGGAAACTAGTATTTATGCATTTCACGTATGTATTAAAACTCTACGTAGTTTGACATAAATCTCAAAAGGAAATAACTGTACATATTACTTAATTATTTAGTATGGACTCCACAATTTCCAACCTGCCAACGTTCATACTTTTTTATTTGAAAAAGTCATATGAAATACTGTGTCTTAAAATTCCTTTGAACGTCGTAAATGCTTTAAAAGGAGTCAGAGAGGGAACAAAACAACACAGTGTGCACTATGTCTACTTCATAATTTGGAATTGCTTATGTGGGCCTTAGGCTACTCTTTAGAAGGTTGAGGCACAAGCACAGAATAAATAGTAATAAAGACGTGAAATAATGTGGCGGCTCGTATTGGCTTGGCTGCTGGCTAGCAGGGCAGCCTTCTTGCTGATTGGCAGTAGGAGTTTCCGCCATGTTGCTGGCCAGCGAAGCCATTTTGCTGGCGTGAGTGACTGAGTTCGCCTTCTACTGGCTATTTCACTTCTGTATTCCTGAATATTCTGTGACACAAGTAGTTCTGATCACATCTGAAAGTCATCAAAATAACGGTGATATATTGCCTGAATGTTTATGGGCAAATAAAGTTGTCAGATAACATCAAATCAAAATAGTAGTTTGTCGGTGTCATTGTCTTTCACCTGACAGAAACCGCACAAACAAACTACCATCAATGTAGCACCAAAACACCAAATAGTGACAGTACAGGATTTAAAATAGATCGCAGGCTTTCGCGGCCGTAGTCTGCATTTTCTTGGCTTGTCTCCATGACTCCAGATTACAAATGTGTCATCCACATATCTAAACCAGTGAGTAGGTTGGTAAGGGCTGGAGTTTATTGCTCTATCTTCGAATTTGGCCATGAAGACATTGGCCAGTAACGGCGAAAGAGGCGAGCCCATTGTAGTGCCTTCTTTTTGGATGGACACCTTTCCCTGGTATGTGAAGAAAGTTGAGGTGACACAGTGCTCGACAAACTTCACGAGTTCTTCGCTGGAGCTGTCTTCTCCCAGTTGTTCATGTAGGGTGTGTAGAGCTTCCTTAACTGGTACTCTGGTGAATAGGGAGACAACATCAAAACTCACCAATATGTCTTCAGGTTTTAACGAGATTTTCTTCAAGAT